>PVIU01021394.1:0-31705 GCA_004026605.1 Ondatra zibethicus
ATCCCCAGCACCCAAAAAACTGCTCACAACTACTTCTAACTCCAGTTCCAGAGTATCTGCTGCTCTCTACTACCCTCCATTGTCACCAAACACACATTTGGTGCACAGACATACATACATGCAAAACACCTCTACACATAAAATTATAAAACTTTAAAAATAATCTATTTATCTAAATAGAGTGAAAGCGTTTTTAGGGATGTTTCTTCAAGGTACTGTGAACTGAATTATACTGTAATGCACTTATTTTAAATATTTTTTAATTTTTAATTAAAATGTAACTACACTACTTTGCCCATCCCCCGTTTCTCCCCACAACCTCTCCCATAATCCCTCCCTCTAACCCTTCCCATGTGACTCCTTCAATTCCTCTCAAATTGATGACCTCTTTACTTTATTACTGATGCACACACATGGTTAAGAAATAATATATATTTCTTGATTATTGATGCTTTATTATTGGTACCTACTGCTGAGTTCATTTAGTGTGGCTTGTGTGCTATATGACTTAGGTACTAATTATTTTATATTGAATATTCTATTACTGGACCCATCCCTGAAAAGGGCTAATTCTTTCTCTCTCAGCATTCATTAATTGCCTATAATTCTTTGTCTAAAGGTGGGACCCCAGAAGATTTCCTTATTCCAGGATAGCATGTCTATTTGTGTTATTGTTTGTGTCCTGTTTAGATAGCATTACTGTTTAGGAATCAAGGGTGGAGCTTCCCTGTCACTTCGAAGAGATACAGTCTCATAATAGACATCCTTGTATTCTGACTTTTACAATATTTCCACCCATTTCCTTTCATGTTCCTTGAGTTGTAGGTGCAGGAGAAGAGCTGTAGATATATCTGTTGGGACTTGACATTCCATTATCAGTTGATATCTGAATGATGACTGGCTGTGCTTTTCTGTAATGGTTTCTGTTTGCTGTAAAGTTACTCTTTTATGAGGGATGCTGATCAAAGGGAAAGTACCAGGTTCTCTTTTAAGATACATGCCTTCACTGCCTCCAAGAACTTGACTAGATTTACAGTACCTCTCACGTTGAGTGGACCTAATTTCCAATGAGGCAGCTTTCCATTACTGCCAACATATGAAGACTACTATTGCCTAATACTGCATCTTTATAAAAATCTTGCCATGCTGATCATGGTTGTAGCTCATAGGCATCAAAGATGGATAGTATTATTGATATTTTCCCTCTCCTGTAGCATTCATAGTAGACACAGAGTACTTTATTTGCTAGACATTGAGCACCTTGTTGAGATTTTATATGCAGACTGAATTTGATCACCAACACTGTTCATAAAAGACTGCTATTATCTTTTTCCTTGTGGATAAGAATTAGTCTTGGGAAGATTGAATGTTTGCCCAAAGTTAGGTGGTAGGTAGAGCATCCAGACCTATATGATTCTAAAGTTAAGAATTGTGGTGTTGTGGCTCCCATGACTGATACATAAAGAAATCATGCAAAAAGAGAAAGAGAGCAAGTTCTAAGGATGAAGAGAATTGGTTACGACTTCTTTTTTTCCTGTTCTCATAGAGATCATTCTTTCAAGGGTTGCTCTTCTGTTGATAGGATTTAAGCCAATTGTTTACTCCTCCTTATCTAAATGCCTTTCTAATTCCTCTTTATTCTGATGCAGCTCATCTATATATTTTATATCATCATTCATCCCTAAACAGAGTACCATAACCCGAAAGCATTATGAAAGTTAGGAAAGAGGATGCAGGTTAGATGTTAGGATTATATGCAGCCAATATCTTTCAAATTATGTGTCCTAAGCATTCAGTATCTTTAATAGGGAGTTACCCTCATTCTCTGTGAGACAATCAAGGACAACAGTAGTATTCTATATTGTTTTGAGAGTCATTTGAATTACCTTGATCATCAACTTGAACAAGGCTTCTCATACTTGGTATCTGAGTTTTGTTAGATAGTCTATGGCTTTTGTGGGGAACAATGTAAACTCAAGTGTCATAACTTCATTTAAGATGCATATGTGTATATACAAATACATACACTTATATTTATTATATGTAATTTTAGTAAAATATGTAGTACTATGATTCCTTGAAGTTTTATTAAACATCCTTGGTATTATTTGTCCACATTCTCTCTCTCTTCTTCTATATTGATGTCTTTCCTCTATCCCCAATTACAGTCCTCAATCCTAATTATTAATTTGACTTTTTTTGCTATTTTCCTCTCCATGAATGCTATTTTTAAAATTTAATGCTCAGGCGATTTTGGTGGTCCAAGTTATCTTTCTCTTCATTGAATGAATTAAGCAGTCAAAAATGCCTATAAAATATTAAATAGTGGGTCCTCTTTAAAGAGAGGACACCATAAGAACACAGACCACAGAATCAACTAAGCAGGATTCATAGAAGCTCACAAACACTGAAGTGGCAATCACAGACCCTATATGGACCTAAGCTAGGTCCTTTGCGTATGTTACAAGGTTGTGGAGGTTGGTGTTCTTGTGGGACTCCTAACAGTGGGGGCAGGGCTGTCTCTGCCTCTGCTTGGGACCCTTTTCCTCCTATTGGGTTGCCACCTCCAGCCATTCTATGATATGAGGGTTTGGGCATAGTATTATTATAACTTGATATGCCATGTTCGGTGACATCCTCGAGAGGCCTGTTCTTTTTCTCCCCTCAAGACAGGGTCTCTCTGTATAGTCCTGACTGTCCCAGAACTCACTCTGTAGAACAGGCTGGCCCTGAACTCAGAGATTCACCTGCCTCTGCTTCCTGAGAGCTGAGATTAAACGCATACTCCAGCACCACCCAGCAAAATGTGGTATTTTTCTTGTTTTTATTATTTGAAAGAATCCATCCTTTATTGTCTTATGAATAAAATGACAAAAAAGTTCAAGTTTCAGCTATAAAGTTAATATTCAAGGTTACTATTTTACATTGTAAATCTTAAGAGAAATATATCCCAAGCAGGCTTTTTGTGATATGAATCCATTGGATGGTTATGGGACAGAAAAAGAAAGGGTAAAGATAAGTCTGTGTATGCTCAAAATGTCAAGTTTTGTAAGCATGTTCTAATTTAAAAAATGAAATGTCAAAAAAGATTCTCTTAAAATCATATAATATATACAAAAAAAACAGAAGAATTTACTGCTTTACTTTCCACTTATGTTGACTTTCTTTGCTTTGTATCATAAAAAACAGCTTCTTTATAAATTAGCATATGGCATAGCATTCCTAAGTAAGAGATAATTCATGGTTTCCAGAGAAAGGTAAGCATGAATTCTTTCAACACATTTAATGTTTCAAAAGTAATTAATGACTATTTTAAAGAACCTCAATTTTATCAACACAATATCTTGTATGCAGCAGAATTTCATGGCTACTAATGTCAACTTTACAAAAAAATTGTAGCTATATTTCTTTTGTGAAATTGCAAACATTGGATATAGAACTCTTTCACTGTAACTTAAGGAATTATTGCAGTTGAAGATTGAGTAACTTTATGGTTAAATGGAGTTGGAAGTTAAGGTACAAATCTGAAAATCATATTATTTTGGATATTTCCAACTATTTTTTAAAAGAAGGAGCTTTGTTATTAGCTTCTTGATATAATTTAGAATATTATACTGTTGCCCTATCATGTTTTGCATTTTAGGAGTATGGGCTTAGTCTAATAATTATTTGGGAATCAAAGACATAAGCATTCTCATATTGTTAGTGTATCAGAATGTGTGGAGGTGAAATCATTTCACCCGAAAAGGTCATATTTATTATTTTAATGACAGGATGCTTTTATTGACTTTGACATGCAAAATGATACCAGAAGCTCCTGGAGATTCCTCTGCTATTCCTATGTCTGAAAATTATAATTGCAATGACCCTTTAGTCTGCCCTCATTTATATGGAGAAAGCCTGGTTAAGTCATCAGGAATTTTAAAGCCCTGAAACACATATGTTCAGTTACTAAATTTGAGCCACTTTTCTTGTATTTTCATTCATGCACAGATGTGCCTATATGTTCCTAGAAAAAGCTGTATGGGTTCACAACAAAAATATTGTATTTAGCTCTTCTTTGCTAAGGAACTGTGGTACTCAGAGAAGAGTTGTAAAATCAAGCTGCTAAACCATATTCAATTCGAGCCCCTGAGCTTCTGAACAACTTTTGAAGAAGCATGGAGAACTCTTGGGTGATTAGGTTAAAGTATTTTTAGACTATTTACTTGTATTTCCTTTGTTTCCCTCATGTAAATTGAAAATATAAAATACACTTCTGACTTTTCTCCTTGTTGAATTCACATTTTTCAATAGTATATAGAAATAAAATTCTCAAAATATAAATAATACACTATAAATCTTTCAATGACTTCACTCTAAGATATCCAGCATGTGTGTTTCAACTGACAGCTTCTACTAACACTTGACCAGTCTAGAAGAACAAATTCTGGAACATATCTTTTTTATAGGAAGGTAACATTCTGTGAACATGTTGGCTCTACTAGGAAAAAATCCAATCCCACATTGTCTTTTCAGTTCTTGAATGTTTTTATATCCTTTTAAGAAACTATTAAAATGAAACATGTTTCTTGGCAGATGTGTCCTTTTTAGTCAATGTAGCTACTCTTCGTATAATATCACATTCAGTTACAGTATTCGTGTAAATCTAGCTAGTATGTAGAGAAACTTTTTCAAAAATACTCAGTGTAGATTTCCTGCAAAACCTGTTAGATTGCATCACTGCCTCCTCATTTGCCATGTTTTACATATTTTTTCTCATAGATTTGGTGTTTTCATGATATTTGGCAGATCACACTTGGGAAATCAAAACAAAAATTTCATAGTGTTTTTATGTGAACATCAAAGAAATGTCACACGAGTTTTGTGATCACATAGAACCAATGAATTGCACATCATTTTGCTTACAAGTTAGCTTGATAAGAAAGTCATGAATGTTGTATTTACACTGATTTTATTTGCTTAATGTCTTGACTAAAATATATTATTTGTTTATTTTATTAGCCATGGTTCTAACAGTAAGAATGACACTAATAATATCCCACATTTAACTACAATACCCCTTCTTGTTAAACAAATTTATAAACTATTTAATGATAGACTCTCAAAATGTTTTACTCTATTATTACTTGAAAATATAAATTTAAATTAGTGTTTTAAAAATGCTTTAAATAGATCTAGATATTACAGTTTATGTGAGCCCAGAAATACTAAATTTTCTACTATTTTGTTGGCTTTGTAAAAAATATAGCTTGAAGTTAATATTGATGTTAAAGTATGAAAGTGTCTAAGTGGGACAATAATGTTAACTCAGCAGTATCATCACTTTGATCTTTGTTTAAAGTCTAACAAAACTAGATTGCTATTTGATTGACAACCTTGTCAAAGAGTGAATGAAGACTGACACCCTGATATTGAAAATGCAGCGTCTGCAAAAACCAAAAGCTTAAGTTTTCTCATGACACTGCTTCTTTTGTGGAAGACTGCATTTCATATTGTTTTGAAATAAACGTATACACTGATAAATTCAACTAAACATGAAGTTTGTTTATTTTTTTCTTTTATTCCTGACATTTCTTTCCTGACTTATTGAAATCCATTCATGTCCTTATGCACATAATTTAGATATATTCTTATTAGAAAACCACATTGAAAATTCTTGTATCAAATCATAAAATTAGAAGCTTTATTATCCACCAGAATATGACTGAAAATGATGGTTTATAAGTCTGATGTCACACAAACTAGGAGACAGTTGTTAAGAACTCAGGATCTGAAGTCAAACAGAACTGGGTTTGTTTCTGAGTTTTATTGTGTAGTTTGGGCAAGTGTATTTAACTTCTTAAAGCATATTTTATAGCTAGAAGCAGAAGAATCAAGAGATTGAAGATGTTTTGGCCATTTTACCCCTTCTAAAGTGAGGGCAGAGAGCAGCGTACATTCATAATACCTATCTTATATCTATTTTATGCTATTGCTATGAAAACTAAATAGGATAATGAATGAAATGTGCTTGCAGGAAACTGATTTAGTAACTGGATAACTATTGCTATTATGACACTGACCAATGAAGTATCAGTCACAACAGCAAAACAAACACAGTCTCTTTCTAGACTTAATTAACATAACAAATAACTGTCTTAAGCCATTTCAATTCCCTTCTAACAAAAAGTTAGAAATCAGTACCTTTTGCTGAGCTTGTAGACCTAGTTTTTTTATTTTCCCTAAATTTAGCCCTATAGACATATTCATGTCATGAATACATACTGCAAAATATTTATTATCATTAAATATAACTGATTATTTCATAATACATGACAATTGTTAAATCCTTAAAATATGTCATGGCTGATTTCCTATTCATCTGGAAATAACACCAATACAATATTATACTCAAGAATGGGAGTGATGGAAGAAAAAGACATTGTCAGTGTTATTATTGTGCTGTTTTAATTGACAGATACATGACAGTTTGACAGTGTATATGTCTACTACGATTGCATATAATTTGGTTTTGAAATGGCTCCACTAAACATACAGTATGAAATGAAATCCTGGGCTGATTGCTTTCATGGAATCACAACATTATTAGCAAAAGGCATTTGTAGAATTTCTAAACCATTTAAGACAAATTATCTTCCTTAATCTGGATGGTGGTCATATTTGTGCTATTGTTTTAGATAACATATACTGTAAGTCCTTAGACATTTGGCATTTTGTCATATGCCTGTGTGAAAATACATGGCCTACTCAAATTCATATCATTCTATCCACTAAATTAAAGTCTGAGAAAAGTTAAACTTCTTCCAGAAACCTACCTTTTAATTATTTTTTAACTGTTACAATAATTCTTTCAAATCCATATACCTACTGCTGCTGGGGTTAGTTCAATTCATTTTCATTTTAATACTACCAGAGACAATATAGTACTTTCATAAAAAAATTCTTTCCTTTAGTGATAACTTAGCAGGACCCAAAATAATTTCTCATCCTGTTTAAAAAGGAACTGAAAATTTATTTAGTGATATAAATGCCCTAAAGATGGAAACTTCCAGTTTGTTTGCCAATTTTCCATTGCTTTTCATACTTTATAGAATTTTAAAAGTAAAATTTAGAGACTGGAGGAAAAAAGTTTTAATAAGAGAAAATGCTGACTTGTTTCATTTATGTATAGAACATCTCCTTTAGGCTTGGGTAACTTCCAATCTAATTTGGGACATTTTATTATACTGAAACTATTTTCTCAAAGTATTTTCAATGTCATGATTTCATTATGGGATGGGGGGTACGAAGAAAGATCTCACTGCCAGAGCTGACTAGGAATGTGTCATCCTCCGGATTTAGACTCTCATTATTTGATTATTTGGCACCTTTATCATTTGAACTTGTGACTTGATTCTGTAATATCAAAATAACAATAATAATAATTCTAAAACTAATTTTCAGTACACACACACATATATATACATACATATATATATATATCAGTACTTCAGTGCACTCTCTAAGTCATCAATTGGTTCATATTGGAAATCAACAACTAATGTAATTGGGCCTACAATTCACAAATAGCAACTTTATGAGCAGGTCATCACAAGTCAATACACTTTAGACGTGTAAGCTTTTGTAATTGGTTTTTCCTTTTCTGGTCATACATACATTTATATCTATTATTTATCCTTATTTCTCATCATAATCGAAAGTGGCTAACTACACTAAGCACTTTTAAATTAAATAAAATCCATTTTGAAAGCAAGTAGTCCCATGAAGATTTACTTAAACCTTAAGTTTATAAAGATGTTAATTTCCTCCCTAAGAATATGTGTTTGAGAACGAATATAATTTCTATACAAACAACAGCTTAAATGTCTTCGTGGTGTTGTAAGCTCAGAACATTCCCTTCAAAAGAGATACTTTACAGTCCCCCTTTTAAAATATGAGCCTCATTTATTGCTTCCTTTCATCTGTTGAAATAATTACTTTTCTTTTTGCCTTCAATAGTTTGTTCTGGTCATTAACATTTCTATAAAATTAAGTTTGAAAGGTGCTTTTAATGTTCAGATAGACTGCAGTGCACATTTGGCTGTTAAAATCAGGCTGCTTAAGGCTGAACTAATGTTTAACATTCACAGCTATTTGAAGTAGCTCAGTGCCCAGTTTAATGGTGCTGCCAAAGGCAATGATCATATTACTTGTTATTATATTTGGGGGGATTGTTATTCCAGTAATAAAGGCAATCAATGGAATTTCTGCATAGTGGCTTGAATCTTTTAAATGGTGCTTTCCCACTAACGAGTTACAAAATACATTTCCAGCATAAATGTTAGGTGGGAGGCTTTCAATCTCATACAAATTCATTGAAAGAAGCAGGTATATTGAAGGGTGTGCATTTTTATGTTTATATGCACACACATAATCATGAGCATTTTGTCTATGATAAATAAAACTCATGAGACAGTTGTCTTTTTTCTTTTTACATATGAATCTCGTAAAATTCATCTTATTACATATTATTAAAAGTTAATGAAGTAAAATAAAATGAACGAATGATCATAGTGAGTCTACCATCTTACAAAGCAATTTTCTAGGTAGTATTAAGATGTAAATAGATGTAAATAGGCTCTTCTTTTGGGAAACATGAAATTCATTTATAAACAATAAAGTCTTAAAAGAGAATCAGAAAATGGTAAAGAAGTATATGATAATAACTTATGTAGGCAGTGAGTGTGTTGGTGTATCTGGAATGGATTGTACAGTCTTCAAATGCTATACAGACTTGCATTAATCATTGAAAAATAAGTATCCTTTGATTAATGAGAAGTAATAACTGAGGTATGCCATATAATATTAATAAATGTAAAAATTAATTTATTTACTATTTGTATTGCTATAAAAACAATGGAAAACTTGAAATGTAATTGCATATGAAATTGATCCTCTACTCAAGAAATACTCATTTTGTGTTTAGATTTTATCATTTATATATTATTGCATCCAAAATATTTTAAAATTATTCATAGCAGTCATAATTTAGTAAGATCTTACCTCATAACAAGTATGTCTCTACTTGCTTTGTAAATATTAACTTTTATATTTCAAAGCAACCTTGATAAGCTAGTTATATTTTATGTTCACTTTACAGATTATAAAACTGAGGCACACAATTAAATTCTTTCTCAAGATTGTGCTGGAGAGATGTTTCAACATTTAGGAGCACTGGGTACACTTCCCACACGGCAAGTCACAACCACCTGTAATGTCATTTCTAGAATATCCGGTGCCCTCTTCTGGCCACCATGGGCAATAACCACGCAAGTGGTTTAGAGACGTATGTGCAGACCAACCTCCCATACATATAAAATAAAATAAAACTTCCTAAATTCACTTCACATTTTGGAACATAGACACCTGAGTTTCCCTGTTTCACTAATATAAGGGACTTGGAGGGAAACGGAGAGACAGACAGAGAGAAAAGTAAAGTGCAATCATGGGGATTCTAGATCTTATCCTATTTACTTTCTAGAAAATCCATTTCAAAATATCAATTGATGATTAATACTTCAACCTGTTAATTTGGTAGAAAAAAAAACACTCAGTCTGTAATGCAACATATAACTTAAAACAACTGAGAATGTTGCATGGCTGCATTACTAGGAACAAGTATACTAAAGGAGAAAATCTGTGGTAAAAGATCTTAAAAATGAGTTTATAGCAGTCACTTCACCTTATAAAAATTATAGAAACACATATTGTTACTTGTCTTAGGTGATAATCATTTCAACAAATATGGAAAAATCATTTTTTCGAACTGTGGTTTGTTTCATAGTATATCTTAATTATTGTTTTAATGACATACAAAAATTATAAACGTTGATACTTATGTACATTTATATTCATAATAGTAATGTTTGTATATTATGTGTAACTTAAAAAATCCTTTATAATATTTTGGGGGCCCTGTTTCTAAAGCAGAAATCGCATATTTAAATGGATTACTTAGGAATTCTCCAGTTTTCATTTATGTAATAAATAGCTTGTCAAAACTACTTCCTGCTGTCAGTGCTTGCCACATTCCATTGAGTGGCCAGATTATGCTCAGTAGCATTAATGACAATGCCTATTTTACCATGAATATAGATGGACAATATCTATAAGGATGACACAGAAGAATATAGAAATGTCACTCAAAATTCAAGCTTGGTATGAGAGGAATAAGAACAAAATACATGGATTCAAGTCACTGTTTATTATATGTAGCATCAAATAGTCATTGCTTATACTCTGCAAATGAACTGAATGTATAGTATAGAAAAGTATAATGTGTTTTCCCATCTAATATATATCTTTTTCAAATAAATAAAATGCAATATTACTTTGTAATAACAAAAATTTAACGACTGGTTATGATTATAGAAAAAGTTATGCAAGCATTTGAGTTATTAAGTGAATGTTGTAAATGTGTACATACTGAAAGTTTAGGTAAAAGGGATGACCATGTAAACACGGAGGCATGTTCTAGATCCTACTGAAAATACTATTAGATAAACTTTCAGTAAATTAGTAGAAATGTGTTGACTGAACATACAGATTTCAGAAAAATATTAGTAATTGTTGGTACCTGAAGATTTGAAAGAACAAAAGCATCAATGATATGTGTTAACTGAGTTTTCTGTCCCACCGGGTCACTGCAGCCATTCAGTCTCAAAGAAATACAAAGAGGCCTATATTAATCATAAGCGGATTGGCCTAGTAGCTCAGGCTTCTTATTAACTCCTATAACTTATATTAGCCCATAAATCTTGTCTGTGTTAGCCACATGGCTTAGTACCTTTTTCACTGAGGCAGTTACATCTTGCTTGCTCTGTGTCTGGCTTCCTCTCTGTCTGTGTAAGGACTGCAGACTGACTCTTTCTTCCCAGAATTCTCCTGTTATCATTGCCCTGCCTCTACTTCCTGCATGGTCACTCTGCCTATACTTCCTGCCTAGTGACTGGCCAATCGGCATTTTATTAAACAAGTACAAGAAACAAATGTTTATAGGGTAAAACCATTGTCTACCAGCAAATATCGTTAAAGAGAAAGGGGAGTTCCAATTACTAAACCTATATGCATTCTAAAAGCTGAAAGGACAGTTGTAAAGAAAGTTCAGAAAGGACAATAAATAAAGAAGAAAGAAAATTAAGGAAATGGGATGTCCTAGAATTCAAACAAAGCAAGTTTTAAGAAGGAAGTCATAATCTACTTGAGGATATTGAGAGTTAAGTAATATTGAGACTAAAATATGACTATTTCATTTACCTTTAGCCACTTTTACAAGAGTAATTTGGAAAGAAAGAGCCAAAAGATTTGCTGAGCAGTGTTCACTAGAAACTTAAGCAGCTATAGACAGCTCTTTCAAGATGTTGTGCTACAAAAGTAGCAAAGAGAATGACATAGTAGATGGAAAGTTTTGGTCAAGAAGAATGTATTTTTAATATGCAAACATTTCACAAATTTTAATCATAAAGGAACAATGGGAGAGCACCAGAATGGTGATGATAAAAATGCAAATACTAATAATGGCAAAAGCATTGTTCATACAATTCACTTATATACTATATTTACTTTATAGATACTTCTCTAAATTATTATTTAGAGAATGAACTAATATTATGTGAAAATAAGTAAGATAATGCATTTTTAAGCATTGCACTAGGTACTATGTCAGAATTTAGTAATCACATCAGAGATACAAATATTAATAGGAACATGGAGTGTCTCTCAGAATATACAGAAGAATCTATAGAGAAAAATTTAAATATTGCTCTTTTCATCCATAATACAAAATCAAGCCCATTTCTGCTCCATAACATTCCCCTTACCAAAATGTTCCTGAGGAATGGTTGGAGAAATAAAGCAAACTTGAAAAAATGGCACATAAGCATTTTAAAGTATGATGACAGTATTGAAATAACACAATATGCACATTGGACCTAAAGCAGTACCAGAAGTTCCTAGAACTGTTAAGTAAGAGAATGGAGATGCACATGCACAGATGACCTAAAGAGTAAACTGCTGTTCATTAAGCCTTGAGTGCTTGATAATGATTATATCACAGCTGATACATCTGCAACCTGCAAGGACCAAGCCATGAGCAGTCAGAGCTAGTGTCACGGTTATCATCATAATAAGGAGGCAGCCAAACTAATTACTCTAAGTGATGGATGAGGATCTAAATAGCAACACCATGTCCAAATTGATCTGATGAAAACTGTTACCAATTCTCTAATGAAAGGAAAAGGAAATCATGAGATCTCAAATATTCACAGTACTTCCTACCAAAGGTTTATAAATCACTTTAAAGAAACACTTCCATGTTACTATTTCATATGCCCTTTCCTCATATGACATTGTGATTATTAGAGTGGGTGTTTTAAATTTAATGAACAGGAGCTGTGAACAAATTTAAGACTAATGAAGTAAACAATATTTTCTTCCAAAACCAATTTTCTTTCATCATCACGTTTAATGAGGAGCTGAAAACTAAATCTAACAATGCCACTAAAATCTAATGCTGAGAGACAAAAGTCTTCAGGGGCTTAAACAGAAAATATAATTTTGTATTATAAAACTTTTGAGTAAAATCTAAAAGATTCAGTTCACTCTATCAAGGCTAGAAAATATGTAATGTTTATATAGTAAAATAAAAATATCTGCAATCTCTATATGATACAATGTGATAAAAAGAGTGTGGGGTTTTTGTTGTTGCTGCTGTTGATCCAACTGTATCTCTGTCATAGACTATGACATTTGAGAACAAGTCAATAGAATTTAATTTGCTTTTACATTGTGGTATATCTTAAATGTTTAGCTACAATGACATGTAAACTATTAGTTATAACCATGACATTTATCCATGGCAAATTGCATTCTCTTGATGATGCACACATTTCAAATGGTAGTAAACTTTCCTTTGCTCTGTAATTGCTGGAAAGCCCCCCTTACCTACCCATGGTTGAATTATAGAACTGAGGAAAAACCAATAGCTCTAGAATGTAAACATCTAACTGCCTAGTAAGATAAGCATGTGTGTTCATATTCCAGAGAAGGCATCTATAAGTACATGGGGAACATACTTTGTTATCGTTTTTTGCTTAAATTTTAATGTGGCTCTAAGAATACAGAACTTACTTGATTTTGAACACAGGTCAGCTCTAGGATGAATTCATAATTTCACTTTCCTCTTTTGATTTGCCTTTCCATTTGTAGCTTGTATTTCAAGATTTATTGATCTTTTGGAAAATAATCAGACATATCTGTTTTTTAACTTTGTTTTTCCAAAAACACTAAATCTTTATTCTTAAGTTATGTTAGTTTAGATCATTTTACCATATAAATCTAAATATGTTATACCTGTGATTAATAATTCATGAAACAAGAACAAATTTGTTACTGCTATTTCAAGTGGTAAAATTTTAGCACTTCCCTGTAGTTTTAATTATGTAAAATCATGGTAACTCCTGTGGGATTTTTGGCTGTTATTCATCTCTCTTATGAAAGGGGAGAACTGTCTTTGTCTCTGGCATGAGGGTTTAACAACTTTGGACATTTCATGACAGGTTGTTTTTAAAAGATGATTGACTCTTCTGATGGTATTCTACTTGCATGCCTAATCTAGGTATATAATTCTAATTTTAAACTATAACAACCTATTGAAAACTGTGGAAGCCCAAAAGACTGCATTTGTTATCAATAATTTTTTAAAGTGTTTTATATTCTTTGAGAATTTTATAATTCACTGTATACCCAAATCAGAGCAATAGACAGAACTAATTTAAAATAGTGTGTGTGTGTGTGTGTGTGTGTGTGTGTGTGTGTGTGTGTGTGGTGTATGTATGTACTTATGTGGGTGGTATGTGCATGTCAGTACCTGTATGCATTTGTGAACATGAGCATGGAAGCTAATGTTTGGCATTAGATAACTTTTTCAATCTTTCTTACGTTTTTTCTGAGATGGGGTATTTCACTGAACCCAGAAATCACCACTTTGGCTTGACTGGTAGACCAGTTAAGGAATCTCTTCTCATTACCTCCCCAGAACTGTGGTTACAGACAGGTATTGCTGTGCCTGACAATTTATATGTCTGCTAGGGACTTGAACTTGTATCTTCACATTTAGAAAGTAGACATTCTACTGACTGTGCAGTTTTCTCAACCATGCTACATACAATTTTAAAAACATATTCTTGGATTTAATTATTTTCAATTAAATGCTTAAATTATTGTATTTTCCAGAGGTGAAAATTCTATATCATGTCTATTTAATCTTACTTAACCACATTCAACTTCATCCTCCTTCTTCCATGTGAATTTTGTGTAAGATACAAGATGTTTCTACATGAACAACATTGAACTATTATAAAATTCTTAAAAATACTATCCATTCATGTGCAAATGTATTGTTTTATGTAGAGACCAGAAGATCTTTTTAATCCATGTAATATACAATGCTGAAGAAGTCAAATTATGTTTTTCAGAAGGTAGAGGAAATAAATGTCATACATTTTCTAAATTATAAAAAATTGACAAGGATAAAAGGGTATGATTAATGAAAGCCAAAAACTAAATGCTGGAATCTGCTAATTCTTATCCAACACCTCTGTCTTATATATATTCTTTAATGTATTTCAAAGAAAAAATCCATATCTACTCTAATGCTTGGTAAAATAATTAAGTGTTTTTAGATTTTATATGTGCTTGATCTTAACACATGAAGTCAAACACACAACATTTTGACATTAATACTGAATTGCACAATTAATTCAATATTAAACTTTGTAAGATATGTAAACTTTGTAAAATAGCTGATTTGTTTTCTTTGTAACTAAATTCATACATAGATGCATTTGTATGTACAATCCACAGTGTGTTACTATTGTGATTCATCCTTATTTTGTGTTATTGAAACAGACTTTCAGAGGCCAGCCTTCAAATTCATGTCATGCAGGCTTGCTTCAAATTGATGATCCTCCAGCATTCAATTACCCAGCGCTGTGAAAACAAGTAAATGAAACCATGCTCAATTTGAGTTGTCTTTTCTTTAAGTGGATTATTCAAGATTATATTTTATGCATTGTTCATAATAGGGAAACATAAAAAAATAGACTCTATGAGTTTATAATTCAGTTTGTCATATCTAGTATGTAGTTGCTAAGGACAGATACATAGGAAATGGATTCTTTTTTTCAATTATTTATTTCACATCCTGACCACAGTTTGCTCTCTCTACTTTCCTCCCATTTCCTCTCCACACCTCCTCTCTGTCACCCCCCCCAACAATTCACTGTCCTTTGTTTCTGTTCAAAAAGGGGCAGGCCTCCCATAGTTACAACAAAGCATGTCATATCAAGTTGCAGTAAGACTAAGCACCTCCCCTTGTATTAAGGTTGGGTAAGGCAATTCAGTATGAGGAATAGGGTCTCAAGAGCCAGCCACAGTCGTAGGGATAGTCCTTTCTCCCACTGTTAGGAGTCCTACAAGTAGACCAAGCTGCACAAATGTCCCATACATGTAGAGGGCCTAGGCCAGTCACAGGCAGGCTCCCTGGTTGTTGGTTCAGACTCTGTGAATTCCTATAAGCCAGGTTGTTGTAGGAGGCCTTTTGTTTGTTCCTGGATGCTCAGCCCCAAAATAACCACACGGAAACTGCATTAATTGAAATCACTACTTGCCCCATTAGCACTAGCTTGTAAGTGGCTAACTCTTATATCTTAATTTAACCCATTTCTATTAATCTGTGTATTGCCACATGGCTGTGACTTACTGGCAAGGTTCTAGCTCGTCTGTTCCTGGTGGCAGCTACATGGAATTTCTTGACTCTGCCCTCTTTCTCCAAGCATTCAGCATGGCTTCTCCCACCTAGTTCTGCTCTACCCTGCCATAGGCTCAAAGCAGTTCTTTATTAATGAATGGTAATCACAAGCATACAGAGGGGAATCCCACATCACTTCCTTTTTTCTGTTTAAATAAAGGAAGGTTTTAACTTTAACATAGTAATTACATATAATAAAATAATTATCAAGCAAAAATTACAGTTACAATATTTATATCTACTTTATCTTTTATCATAACTAAGGAAAACTATAACTATAATTATCTATTCTTCAACTCCATCAAAGACTTCAGAAGGATATAATATTACCTAAGTAAACAGGAAGTACATTATAAGCAACTTTCAAAACTCTAAAATTGACAGAGACATCTTGCTGCCTGGACAGTCACCCAAAGTTCTTCTGCATCTTTGGGGCATCCATCTTCAGCCTAAAGGCCCATGGTATCCAGCAGACTTTTCCACAAAGCAGGGAATTTCAAAACAGTATATTGACAGCTTGTCCGTCACTTTCTTCTATGTCCTGCAGAATGTCTGGCATACACTTTCATGCAGCAGGAACCCCAAAAGACCATCTGATCTTTAGACAAGTTCTACAGTCATTTCTCCGTGGGTCTGGCATGTCCAGTTCATCAAGCAGTCCAGGCAAGAGCAGTTGCTTGCCCAAATGGCTAACAAACTCCATAAGGAGCCTCTTTGATGCCCATCTTCCTCTTGAAGTAATTAGTGCTGCCAGGAGCAAATGTGTCTCACCGTCATGAAAAGTCCTAAGTTCTTAAAATATTTTAAAGGCCATATTCTGAAGGTCTCTTAAAGAGTTGAGGAATACCGATCTAACCAAAATATATCCCTATGTATCTAGAAAACCTAACTAACATGACTACACATTTGACTATTATAGATGATTATCTATTAACCTATATTTATTAATTATACATTACATTTTTAAATGAGCTGCACAAACACAATACTTGAATCAAGAGCAGAAATATATACATGCGTGCATGTGTATGTATATAAAACAAAATTGACCTTAAATTTGTATCAATAGACCAAGATCCATACCAGTGCAAAGTATCCATCTCTATAGCACATCCTTCTTTAAATATAAACAAACATTTATAGAAAATATTTGGGAATATGGGTGTAGTTCTTTCCAAACTGCCTCTTGCTTTTTGTTGGGCAAATCAATTTTTAGGGGTGTTCATGGCAACCTTTTGGGGGCTCTTGGTTCATCAAACCACATTAGTCTGGAAGGATTCCACAGGTTCTCATCCTCTATGGAAACAAAAGCAGAACCTCTATTCCAAAGCAAGATATCCTTAGACCCATGTTTTTAGGTCAAAAATCCTTTAAGATATATATGTTGGTTTAGCTTAGCAGCCCGTACAATTAAATGTCTCTCTGTACTTAGCTCCTTCACAGTCAGAAAATTTAAAGAAAACACAATGATATACATAATACAGACTCTATGTGTATTTTCCATCTTTATGTGGCTTATTTTTCTTTATTTCTTTGGTCTATGACTGCTTGTACTCTGTCTCTTTAAAAACTTTTTAAATTTTTTAAAATACTTTACTTCTTTTTATAATTCTCTATACTTTTTTCTTCTCTCCCAAGCCTACATACATTTATACAACACTGTGACCCATTAGAGGTCTTTTTCACCTGAATCTGTCTTTATTGTGTATCTGTAATTATTTTCTGACCAGAAGCTCCTTTTTTTTTATCTAAGTGGCTGTGGCTAGGGCCAACAGGGCCCTGCATGCTAGCTATGCCCACTCCAGCCTGGTGGAGGCATGTTCACTGCCTCTGAGAGCTATGTACATTGCCCATTTTTAGGCACAAAACAGGTCTGTGTTGCCATTAAACAAGTTGTAACACTGCTCACAGAACCCATAAATGCTCTGTAGCCAGATCTCCCAAAAGAGTCAAAGTTCATGTTGGCAGCTGGGCCCAGAAAGCCATTTTAAAAACCACACTTTTTTTTCTGCTACCTCTGAATCAGGAAGACCTTTCTTAAAGGAGCTACAGCATGCAAGCAGCAAACAGAGCCCATCCAAAAAAAAATGCATCTAAACTTTGTTTTTCAGTGTCTAGAGTGCCTTTCCAAGTCCTCTCAGGTTTCATGTGGATTTAGCTAGCACATGTTGAAGTGCCCATTTTTAGTAACATACAAAAGGCCTCCTACAATACCAGGTTAGTTGTTTTTATGGGTTTTTTTTTTGTGATATCCTTGACCCCTTTGGCTTCTATGATCCTTTCTCTCTTCAGCAGGATTGCCTGATCTCAGCCTAATGTTTGACTGTGGGTCTCTGCATCTGTTTCCATCAGTTACTGGATTAAGGCTCTCTGATGACAATTGGGTTATTCACCAATGTGATCACAGACCAGTTGAGGCTATGTATCCATTATTCCTAGGAGTCTTACCTGGAGTCATCCTTGTAGATTTGTGGGAGTTTCCCTTGCATCAGAAAAGAGACTCTTAAAGAATAATATTTTAGCTCACTCCAAAATAAAGGGTTGCTTAAGGAAATGTTTGCAAGTGAGTTACACACACACACATACTTTTCTCAAGGAGAGATTAGGTACACATGACTTGGCAAATAGTACCAGCTGCAAGGTCATTGGCCATGGATTTGGCCACAGCCTCATTTGGAGATTTTGAAGTCAAAGACCTACTTACCATTATGTTTTGCATTCTAAGCCTTTATATGTGATATGTAGGCAGACGTAGCCTTTTAAAATGTTAGTATGGCTTCCCACTCTATGTAACCTAGAAAGCAAACTACAAATATTTATTTAATGTCTTCTGTGCAGGGCATAATAGTAGTTCCTAAAAAAGCAAAAGCAAAAAGTAAAGCCTATGATCTCTATCTTCATACAGTCCAATGTCTAGAGAGAGATGTAATTGACATATGAAAAATAATTACTGACAAAAGAGGTAAATAATAATGTATAAAACCTATGTTAGTAGATAATACAAAATGCTGTATATACTGTATTCTGTACAGGATTTCAGGGGGAATGGTATGTTGCTGTGTGTAGAAGTAGTCAAAATGTTTACTCTAGAACAAAATTTGATATAGAAGGATTAAGAATTAATTTAAAATGCTTAAATTAATACATTAATTTAAGATCTTAAGAACAATTGAGTTATGTTTTAGACATTTGTGTCAAAGATTGCAGAAACAAGGAAGTTTTGTGACAGAGAGTCAAACTTAAGAGTTGAAAATTTTGTAGTAGGTAAAGTTCCAAAATGGGTAAAACTAGAGGCTCTTTGGAATCTATTGATTTGTTTAAAGGCAATGACATTGAGATCAGGTGACTTTGTTTAATACCAGTGTTCAAAATAACAATGTATTATAGGTTATACTTTACAAAGTAATGTGTCTTACATATGCAAATGAAAAAATGTGCTATACCTTGGATTCCTTCCTAAGTGGAGATATTTAAGAATTATTATTTATCAGATAGTAAAAAGACTTAAATATTTTGACAGGCTTGTAACCTAATTTTTAAAAGTCTTTTCATAAGCAGCTGCTAGAAGTTTTACTTAATTATTGTAACTATTATTTTGAACAGTAATCGGAAAATGTTATTAAATTTTTGGACACCATCTACTGAATAAAATTGTTTGCTAATATGAATATAAAATGACTTTTTAGAATAAGCAAAATATATGCAAATGAGCATTTTATACTATCTTAAAAGGTAAGAGAGTCAACACAAATACTTATAATTTATATAAGGCACCATCACAATACCTCTGAATCATATATATATATATATATATATATATATATATATATATATATATATGATTTAGTAGTAGCAAGATTATTTGTTGTTAAGGCCTGAGGCCATAGCACAACTGGAAGAGCTCTTGCTTAGCATACAAGATGCCCTGAGTTCTATCTTTATCATTGCCTCAGCTGAAATTGTGGTACATTCCTTGTAATTCCAGTTTTCAGGAGGTGGAAGAAGGAAGATCAGGTTCAAGGTGATTGTATACTTCACAGTGAATTCGTGGCCAGCCTAGGCTACATGAAACCCTGCCTCAAAAATTTCATTATTATAGTCATTGCACATAGGTTGTATTGTACTTAAATCTTTATAGAAAATTTTAAGAGCCTGCAAAAGTTCAAGAATTTTTTTTTATTTTTCCATTCAAAAATATACACTTCCTCCCCTCCTCCTATTCCCCTCCTGCTACCCCACTCACTCTCCTCCCTTCCCCTCCAGCCTTAAGAGAGGGCAGGGTACCCTGCACTGTGGAAAGTCCAAGGCCCTCCCCCTCCATCCCAGCCTAGGAAAGTGTGCATCCAAATAGACTAGGGTTCCAAAAACCCAATGCATGCAGTAGAAACAGGTCCCAGTGGCATTATGGATGGCTTCTCAGTCCGCCACCATTGACAGCCACATTCAGATAGTCCGGTTTGATCATATGCTCGTTCAGTCCGGGTCCAGCTGGATTTGGTGAGCTCCCATTAGATCAGGCACACTGTCTCAGTGGGTGGACCAACCCCTCGTGGTCCTGACTTCCTTCCTCATCTTCTCCCTCCTTCTGCTCTTCAACTGGACCTTGGGAGCTCAGTCCATTGCTCTGATGTGGCTGTGGGTCTCTGTCTCTATCTCCACCCATCACCGGATGAAGATTCTATGGTGATATTCGAGATAATCATCAGTGTGATAGTGGGACAAGGCCAGTTCAGGCACCCTCTCCTCTGCTGGCCAAGGTCCTAGCAGGGGACATCCCCGTGGACACCTGGGATCCCCTCTAGAGCCAAGTCTCTTGCCCACCCTAAAATGGCTCCCTTAATGTAGATATCTTCTTCCCTGCTCCTATCTCCGCCCTTCCTCCATCTCCACCATCCCACTCCTCCAAGCTCTCCCCAATCCTTCCCTTCTCCCTTCTCCTTCCCCCTTCCCCCTTTCCCCTTTCGACACCCATACTCCACCCCGACCCCGACCCCTGTGCTTCCAACTTTTGTCCAGCTATCTTGTTTGCTTCCAATTTCCAGAAGGATCTATATATGTTTTTCTTTGGGTTCACCTTGCTATTTGGCTTCTCTAGGCTTGTGAACTATAGGCTTAATGTCCTTTGTTTATGGCTAGAGTCCGCTAATGAGTGAGTACGTACCATATTCATCTTTTTGGGTCTGGGTTATCTCACTCAGGATAGTGTTTTCTCTTTCCATACATTTGCATGCAAAATTCAAATGTCATTGATTTTACCGCTGAATAGTACTCTAATGTGTATGTATATATTCCATTTCTTTATCCATTCTTCCATTGAGTGGCACCTAGGTTGTTTCCAGGTTCTGGCTATTACAAATAATGCTGCTATGAACATAGTTGAACAAATGCTTTTGCAGTATGTTTGGGCATCTCTTGGGTATATTCCCAAGAGTGGTATTGCTGGATCCTGAGATAGGTTGATTCCCAAATTCCTGAGAAACCGCCACACTGATTTCCAAAGTGGTTGCAAAAGTTTGCATTCCCACCAGCAATGGATGAGAGTTCCCCTTACTCCACATCCTCTCCAGAATAGGGAATCCTTGGTGTTTTTGATTTTGGCCATTCTGACAGGTATAAGATAGTATCTCAAAGTTGTTTTGATTTGCATTTCCCTGAACGCTAAGGAAGTTGAATATGACGTTAAGTGTCCTTTGACTATTGAACTTCTGTTGAGAATTCTCTGTTCATTTGAGTATCCCATTTTTTAATTGGGTTAATTAGAATTTTAATGTCTAGTTTCTTGAGTTCTTTATATATTTTGGAGAACAGACCTTTGTCTGATGTGGGGTTGGTGAAGATCTTCTCCCATTCAGTAGGATGCCTTTTTGTCTTAATGACAGTGTCCTTTGCTTTACAGAAGCTTCTCAGTTTCAGGAGGTCCCATTAATTCATTGTAGCTCTTATTGTCTGTGCCACTGGGGTTTTACATAGGAAGTGGTCTCCTGTGCCCATGTATTTCAGGCTACTTCCCACTTTCTCTTTTATCAGGTTAAGTGTGGTCAGATTTATATTGAGGTCTTTAATCCATTTGGACTTGAGTTTTGTGCAGGGTGACAGATATGGATCTATTTTCATTCTTCTACAGGTTGACATCCAGTTATGCCAGCACAATTTGTTGAAGATGCTTTCTTTCTTCCATTGTATAATTTTAGCTTCTTTGTCAAATATGAGGTATTCATAGGTTTGTGTGTTAATATCCAGGTCTTTGATTCGATTCCATTGGCCAATGTCTCTGTTTTTATACCAATACCAAGCTGTTTTCATTACTGTAGCTCTGTAATAGAGTTTGAAGTCAGGGATGGTAATGCCTCCTGAAGTTCTTTTATTGTATAGGATTGTTTTGGCTATCCTGGGTTTTTTATTTTTCCATATAAAGTTGATTATTGTTCTCTCAAGATCTGTGAAGAATTTTGTTGGGATTTTAATGGGGATTGTGTAGAATTTATACATTGCCTTTGGTAGAATTGCCGTTTTTATTATGTTGATCCTACCATACAAAAGCATGGGAGATACTTCCATTTTCTGGTGTCCTCTTCAATTTCTTTCTTCAAAGCCTTAAAGTTCTTGTCAAATAGATATTTCACTTCCTTGGTTAGGGTTACCCCAAGATACTTTATGCTATTTGTGGCTATCATGAAAGGTGAAGTTTCTCTGATTTCCCTCTCTGTTTCTCTATCCTTTGTGTATAGGAGGGCCACTGATTTTTTTCAGTTGATCTTGTATCCTGCCACATCACTGAAGGTATTTATCAGCTGTAGGAATTCTTTGGTAGATATTTTGGGGTCACTGATGTACACTATGATATCATCTGCAAATAACGAAAATTTGAGTTCTTCCTTTCCAATTCAAATCCTCTTGATCTCCTTATGTTGTCTTAATTATATTGCTAGAACTTCAAGGACTATGTTGAAGAGATATGATGAGAGTGGACAGCCTGGTCTTGTTCCTGATTTTAGAGGAATGGCTTGGAGTTTCATTCCATTTAATTTGATGTTAGCTGTTGGCTTGCTGTATATTGCTTTTATTATATTTAGTTATGATCCTTGTTTCCCTAATCTCTCAAGGCCTTTATAATAAAGGGGTGTTGAATTTTGTCAAATGCTTTTTCAGCATCTAATGAAATGATCATATGGGTTTTCTTTTTTCAGTTTATTTATGCAATGGATTACATTGATAGATTTTTGTACGTTGAACCAGCCCTGCATCTCTGGGATGAAGCCTACTTGATCATAATGGATAATTTTTTTAATGTGTTCTTGGATTCGTTTTGCCAGTACCTTATTGAGAATTTTTGCATCGATGTTCATGAGCGAGATTGGTCTGTAATTCTCTTTTTGGTTGAGTCTTTGTGTGGTTTTGGTATCAGGGTAATTGTAGCTTCATAAAAAGAGTTTGACAATGACTCTTCTGTTTCTATTATGTGAAACACATTAATGAGTATAGGTGTCAGCTCTTTGATTTTCTGGTAGAATTCTGCATTAAAACTACCTGGTCCTGGGCTTTTTTTTAGATGGGAGGTTTTTTATGACAGCTTCCATTTCTTCACGAGTTATAGGTCTATTTAAATTGTTCACCTGGTCTTGATTTAATTAGGGTATATTGAAAGTGTCTAAAAAAATGTCCATATCTTTTACATTCCAGTTTTGTGGCATATATGCTTTTGTAGTAAGAACTAATGATTCTCTTTATTTCCTCAGTGTTTGTTGTTATGTCCCTCTTTTCATTTCTGATCTTGTTAATTTGCGTGTTCTCTCTCTGCCTTTTGATTAGTTTGGATAGGGGTTTGTCAATCTTGTTGATTTTCTCAAAGAACCAAATCTTTGTTTCATTGATTCTTTGGATTGTTTTCAGTGTTTCTATCTAGTTGATTTCAGCGCTCAGTTTGATTATTTCCAGTCTTCTACTGCTCCGGGGTGAGTCTGATTCTTTTTTTTTCTAGAGCTTTCAGCTGTGCTGTTAATTCTCTAATGTGAGCTTTCTCTGTTTTTTTTTTAATGTGGGCACTTAGTGCTATGAATTTTCCTCTTAGCACTGCTTTTATAGTGTCCCATAGGTTTGGGTATGCTGTGTCTTTATTTTCATTGAATTCAAGGAAGACTTTTATTTCTTTCTTTTTTTCTTCCCTGACCTAGGGGTGGTTCAGTAGTTGACTGTTCAGTTTCCATGAGTTTGTAGACTTTCTGGGGTTAGAATTGTTGTTAAATTCTAACTTTATTCCATGGTGATCCGATAAGACACAGGTGGTTACTAAAATTTTTTGTATCTGAGGAAGTTTTCCTTGTTACCGAATATGTGATCAATTTTCAAGAAGGTTCCATGAGAGGCTGAGAAGAAGGTATATTCTTTCCTATTTGGGTGGAATGTTCTATAGATGTCTGTTGAGTCCATTTGATTCATTACCTCCATTAGTTCTCTTATTTCTCTGTTAGGTTTCTGTCTGGTTGACCTGACCATTGCTGAGAAAGGAGTGTTGAAGTCTCCTACTATTAGTGTATGGGGTTTGATATGTGCTTTGAATTTTAGTAATGTTTCTTTTACCTATGTGGGTGCTTTTATATTAGGGGCATAGATATTCAGGATTGAGACTTCATCTTGATGAATTGTTCCTTTTATGAGTATAAAGTGTCCATCTCTATCTCTTCTGACTGATTTTAGTTTGAAGTCAATTTTTTTATATATTAGTATAGCCACACCCACTTGTTTCTTAGGTCCATTTGAATGAATAACCTTTTCTGCACCCTTTACTCTGAGGTAATGTCTGTCTGTGGTTGAGGTATGTTTCTTGTACACAGCAGAATGTTAGATCCTCATTTTGTATCCATTCTCTTAACCTGTGCCTTTTTATAGGTGAATTAAGTTCATTGATATTAAGTGATATTAATGACTAGTGGTTGTTAACTCTGGTTATGTTATTTTTTTTTTGGCGGTAGAGTTTGTGTGTTTCCCTTCTTTGAGTTGTGCTGGTGGAGGGTTGTTAGATATCTGAGTTATTGTGCTTGTTGTTTGCTTCCTTTTGTTGTGGTTTTCCTTCTAGTATTTTGTGTAAGGCTGGGTTTGTGGCTACATACTGTTTAAATTTGTTTTTATCCTGAAATATCTTGGTTTCTCCATTGATGGTGAAATAAAGCTTTACTCGGTATAGTAGTCTGGGCTTGCATCCATGGTCTCTTAATTTCTGTAGCACATCTATCCAAGACCTTCTGGCTTTCATGGTTTCCATAGAGAAGTCAGGTGTAATTCTTATAGGCTTACCTTTATATGTTACTTGACCTTTTTCCTTTGTAGCTCTTAATATTCTTTCTTTATTCTGTATGTTTTGTGTTTTGATTATTATATGGTGAGGGGATGTTTTCTTTTGATCCAGCCTATTTGGTGTTCTGTATGCTTCTTGTACTTTCATAGGAATATCCTTCTTTAGGTTGGGATGGGTTTTTTCTATAATTTTGTTGAATATATTCTCTAGAACTTTGAGCTGTAATTCTTCTCTTTCTTCCTCCCCTATTATTCTTAGGTTTGGTCTTTTCATGGTGTCCCAGATTTCCTGGATGTTTTGTGTTAAAAATTTGTTGGATTTGCTGTTTTCTTTGATCAGTGCATTTATTTCCTCTATAGTATCTTCAGCATCTGAGATTCTTTCTTCTATCTCTTATATTCTGTTGGTTATACTTGTCTCTGTAGTTACTGTTCATTTACCCAGATTTTCCATATCCTGCCTTCCTTTGGTTTGTGTTTTCTTCATTGCCTCCATTTTAGTTTTCAAGTCTTGAACTGTTTCCATTACCTGTTTGATTGCTTTTTCTTGGTTTCCTTGGTTATCTTTGAGGGACTCATTCATTTCTTCTAACTTTTTGTTAGTCTTCTCATCCATTTCTTTAAGGGAGTTTCTCACATCCTGTTTAATAGTCTCTAACACTTTCATAATGTTAAGTTTATAGTCTATTTCTTCTTCTTCTTCTTCTTCTTCTTCTTCTTCTTCTTCTTCTTCTTCTTCTTCTTCTTCTTCTTCTTCTTCTTCTTCTTCTTCTGGATTAGGGTGTTCAAGTCTTCCTGTTGCATGGTCACTGTATTCTGGTGTTACTGTGTTGTTTTTCAGGTTTTTGGAGGAATTCTTGCATTGGCGCCTGCCCATCTCTTCCTTCAAATGCTGTCAGGAGAGTCTTGGCGGCATGGTCCCATCTTTGCTTTGGCTAACTGAGTACTTAGGGGTTTTTCTTGGTCTGCCCTCTTTTTGGTCCCCTCAGCACTGGAGTTGGCTCTCAGATCCCCTCTACCCTGAAGTAGGCTGTGTTGGTGGATCTAAGGATCCTGTAGATGGAAAGGAGTGCTTGGGGCAAGCTGGGATGGGATAAGTAGAGAAAGCCAGTAGCTGGGTAGAAGCCCTGCTGAATGACCAGAAAGTTTAGGGGATTGGAGGGTGTCTCTACTCCATTCCTGGGGTGTCCAGCCGGGCGGGCGGGCACACACTTACCCCTCCTGATGTATCTTCTGGTACAGAAGCAGTGCCACTTGCTGGCCAGGGACCTCACAGACAATAGGCGGGCTTGATAGGTGCAGGCTCAGTGGAACAAAGAACCCCCTGGAGCAGTTGCACTCAGCACTTTGTCCCCAAACCCTCAGCCCTAAAGCAGGCTGCTTTGGGGAATCCTATGACCCCGCAGATGGAAAGGGGGGCTGTGGGGCAAGCTGGGTTGGGATAAGTAGAGGAAGCCAGTAGCTGAGGAGAAGCCCTGATGAATGGCCAGAAAGTTTAGGGGATTGGAGGGAGCCTGTATTCCATTCCTGGGGTGTCTGTGCAGGCGGGCAGGCACACACTTACCCCTCTGGATCAAGAAATTTTTTTAAATGAGTAATGGTATAGAACAACTGTTCTCACTCTAAAAATTACTTAAATTGTTACTGTGGATAGTTTTTCTTTTAGAAAGATTTTAAAATGTTTATGGTGAAACATTTTGTCCTGCAGCTGAATGTTCTAGAGTACCAAACTACTATAAAGAAATATGTTTCCCACCAGTTTTCTGGCTCCTAGGTGTACCTTGGATAGACTTGGATACAAACAATATTGACAAAAGATACTACTCATCTGAACAGGGTATACAATTTTCAATGCATATGCATAAACCAGCAAAAGGATGTTGTTACCATAAATGTAATTCAGTTTAAATACCACTTTTTTATTAAAATATATACAAAGAATTAATCCTATTTTATGTCTCTTATTTATAATGGGTATTTTTCATCCACAGGATATCAAAATAAATTGTGTCTTTTAATGGAAATTATGATAGTCTTTAAAATAATATTAATAACATAAAATGATTCACTTACATCACCATTAATAGATGACATAAAATGTAGGTATAGTATGATCCTCAAAATGACATATCTTTAAACATTATGCAATTAGCTGATTTTCTAAATGACTATAATCTAGTTCAGGAAATGGAATAAATTTCTATGGAGAGTTTGATTATACTCAGTTTCACTTTTTTATATAAAATTTATTCTTTTGGTTAATTTTATAATTAAGTGAATCAACTAGGAACTACTTCACATGTTTTTAGTGTTTATAATTAGTTTTCTTGCCACTTTAAATTGATGGGGGAGGAAGAATTAAATAAATAAATTTTATTCCTCAAAAAAGAACTACCCATCAAAGTGTGGGAAGAAATAATATTAATATTTTTTATTTATGTCATATTGTTTTATGAAAAGTAAAAAAAAAACTAAATAATCTACTGTGTCCTGAACTCATGGTATGTATATACTCCAAATTTTGGAAGGGTTTCTGCAGCTGTGAGATAACAATAATAGAATTTTTCATAGGCTATACCTTCTATGAAAATGGAACAAGGTTATAAACATATATGTGTCCAGATAAGGAAGTATCTTCCTCGGAATTTGGAAATAATTCTATAGAACAGCAAATATCAGTGTTCAGGCAAAAATAGCATCTTGTAAAGCCTTTGATTTGCTAACAGTTTGTCTTAAAACATTCTGTCACAGAAACAATAAATAACGTTTTACGATAAGAGTTCTTTTTAAATTCTTCTTAAACCTGTGATATGGATTATGCTTCAAAATAATAGGTTTATTATGGATCATTTGGCCAATTTATTAATATAGGTATTTTAACTGAAATTAAAATAAAATCCATTGTGAAGACCTAAAAACAGGAGATAATTTACAAACTGTAAAAACATGATAATTAAAAATTTACTCTGGAAAAATTACCAAATGGGAGCTAAGTAATGTAGGCAACAAGACATAAAGACATTAAACACTGATATTCCCTCATGCTCAAAAATTTCAATGAGTTGGTGTTATGTTAATTAAGATCTGCACTCAGTTTACTAGAAAAAAATATATGTATATGTTGTAGAATATTATTTTAAGGTGTATTACTTTTGTTTATGCACTGGAACATTTTGTTTAATCATGCAAAGGTGTGTATGATTAAATAAAATTCACCTGTGGTCAAGAGGTTGCATCAGCAAGTAGCTGACAGGAAGTTGTAGGGAGGAGCTAAGTGGAGAAGGGATTACTATATGCTAATTGCCATAGGAAGTGCTCCACTTCCTATGCAAATCAAAATTACACTGAGATACCATCTTACACCTATCAGAATGGCTAAGATCAATAACACTAATGATAGCTTATGCTGGCTAGGATGTGAATTAAGGGGAAAACTCATCCATTGCTGGTGGGAATGCAAACTTGTACAACCACTTTGGAAATCAATATGGTGGATTCTCAGAAAATTGGGAAATCAACCTACCTCAGAATCCACCAATACCACACTTGGAAATATACCCAAAAGATACTCAATCATACTACAAAAGCATTTGTTCAACTATTTTCATAGCAGTATTATTTGTAATAGTCAGAACCTGGAAACAACCTATATGCCCTTCAACTGAAGAATGGAAAAGAAAAGTGTGGCACATTTACACATTAGAGTACTACTCAGCAGTAAAAAACAGTGACATCTTTAATTTTGCATACAAATGGATGGAATTAGAAAACACTATCCTGAGTGAGGTAACCCAGACCCCCCCAAAAATGAATATGGTATGTACTCACTCATAAGTGGATACTAGCTATAAACAAAGGACATTGAGCCTATAGTTCATGATCCTACAGAAGCTAAGTAATGAGGTGAACCCAAAGAAAAACATATACAGACCCACCTGGAAATTGGAAACAAACAAGATTGCCTGACATAATTGGGAGCATGAGGGTGGGAGGGGGGAAAGAAGGGGAAGAGGAAAGGAGAAGAGGAAGGATGAGGAGAACTTGAGGGAATGGGATAGTTGAGATGGAGGAAGGATAAATATGAGAGCAAGGAAAGAGGTATCTTGATAGAGGGAGCCATTATGGGTTTAGCAAGAAACCTGGCTCTAGAAAATTTCCCAGGAATCCACAAGGATGACCCCAGCTAAGACCCTAAGCAATAGAGGAGAGGGTGCCTGAACTGACCTTGCCCTGAATTCAGACTGATGATTATTTTAAATATCACCATAGAACCTTCATCCAACAACAGATGGAAACAGTGGCAGAGACCCACATCAGAGCACTGGACTGAGCTCCCAACGTTCAGTTGAAGATTAGAAGGAATGAGAATGTGAGCATAGAGGTCAAGACCATGATGGGTTCATCCACTGAAAAATCTACCTGAGCTAATGGGAGCTCACCAACTCCAGCTGGACTGGGAAGGAACAAGCATAAGAGCAAACTAGTCCCTCTGAATGTGGTTTACAGTTGTATGGCTGGGGCAGATTGAGGGGCTACTAGCAGAGGTTCTGGGATCTATCTATACGGCATGTACTGGCTTTTGGGGATCCTATTCTCTTTGGATGTAAACCTTGCTCAGCCTAGGTGTAGCATGGAGGGCCTTGGACCTTCCACAAAGCAAAGTGCCTTACCCTCTCTTAGTATTAAAGTGGGGTCGGGTGGGAGGGTGTGTGGAGAGGATGGGAGAAGGGAAGGGAGTGGGAATTTGGATTTGTATTTTTTAAAAAAATCTAATAAAAATTCTTTAATTTTCCTGCCGTATTAGACATTTATAGGAGGCAAAAAGGATAATTTGTTCATTGAATGGATTGTTCCTCCTAAATTTTCTGTTTAATCATATCTTTCTGGTTTTGAGTTGACTTTGGTTTCTAATCTCAGTCTCACTAAAATAGACTCTTTCTACCCTCCTGGATAAAAGTAAATATCTAACAATAACTCGATAGAACTTTTAATTAAGTTATTGAATGAACACTTATTTAATAAAGCAAACCATTTTTTCTTTACTTGTATATCCATACATCAGTTTTCTAATTCTGTGTTACAGATGAATCCATTATATTAAACAACTTACATAGATTCTCTAAATTTGTACTACAGTCTGCCTCTTTCATTTGGTGCTATTTCATGAAGCATTGACAATTCCTACTTAAAGTTAATTATCATTATAATAATACATTGAAACCTAAAGTGCAAATAGTTAAAGACAATTGTACGTGGGAAAATACAGCTCATCTTTCAAAATTTTATTTTTATTACTTTTAATTTATGTGTGTCTTTGTGGTTCCTCAGACCTGGAGTTACAGGAAGTTTTGAGTTACCAGACAAGGGTGTTGGGTCCTGAAACTCAGGTCCTCTGAAAGAGCAGTTTGAACTCTTTACTCCTAAGCTGTATTTCCAGTCTTTTAATCATCTTTTTAAAATTGTTTTTTATTGAGCTATATATTTTTCTCTGCTCTCCTCCCTTCCTCTCCCCTCCCTTTCTACCCTCTCCCATGGTCCCCATGCTTCCAATTTACTCAGTATCTCTTCTCTTTTTCTACTTCCCATATAGATTAGATCCATATATGCCTCTCTTAGTGTCCTCTTTGTTGTCTAGTTTCTCTGGGATTGTAAGTTATAGTCTGGTTTTCTTTTTGCTTTATGTCTAAAACCCACTTATGAGTGACTACATATTATATTTGTCTTTCTGGGTCTGGGTTACCTACTCAATATTATGTTTTCTAAATCCATCTATTTGCCTGCAGATTTCAAGATGTCATTTTTTTTCCGCTGTGTAGTACTCCATTGTGTAAATGTACCACATTTTCCTTATTCATTCTTTGGTCAAGGGGTATTTAGGTTGTTTCCAGGTTCTGGCTATGACAAATAAACTGCTATGAACATCATTGAGCTCATGTCCTTGTGGTATGATTGAGCATCCTTTGGGTATATACCCAAAAGTGATATCACTGGGTCTTGAGGTAGGTTGCTTCCTAGTTTTCTGAGAAATCACCATATTGATATCCAAAGTGGCTGTACCAGTTTGCACTCCCACCAGCAATGGAGGAGTGTTCCCTTTTCCCCACATCCTTTCCAGCATAAATTGTCATCAGTGTTTTTGATTTTGGCCATTTTTACAGGTGTAAGATAGAATCTCAGTGTTGTTTTGATTTGTATTTTTCTGATGGTTAAGGATGTTGAGCATTTCCTTAAGTGTCTTTCAGCCATTTTAGATTCCTCTGTTGAGAGTTCTCTGTTTAGGTCTGGACCCCATTTTTTAATTGGATATTTGTTCCTTTGATAACCATTTTCTTGAGTCTTTATATATTTTGGAGATCAGCCCTCTGTCCAATCTGGAGTTGGTGAAAATCTTTTTTTTCTTTTTTGTCTTTCTGTGTCTGAGTTACCTTTTCTTTTCTTTTTTTTTTGTTCTTTTTTATTTATTTATTTATTTTTTCCATACATTGTTTTGTTTTATTTTTTCCATTCAAGAACATAATTAAAGATAAAAAAAATTTTTTTTTCCTTTCTTCTCCTTCTCCCGGT
>PVIU01021395.1:0-31700 GCA_004026605.1 Ondatra zibethicus
CCTGCACCTTGGGGGCTCAATCCATTGCTCTGATGTGAATGTGGGTCTCTGTCTCTATCTCCATTATAGAAATTTCATCCGATGGATAGAACCTTCTTTTCTACATCTTCCCCCACTAATGGTACCTGGAGCCTCTTGTAGGCAGTGATCCTAGAGCAGAATGACCCTCCCTTTCCTAATGATTTTAGCTAAAACTAAAAGCAAACCATGATTCTTTTATTTAGGTGCTTATGGGCATGAGCCCTGACTTTGAACTCAACTGTGATCCAAAGATAAAGTCTCTGAACAGACGGGCATGAACTGGCCCTTGGTCCCAACCAAGCCATGTGCACAAAGACAGGGAGGTATCTCTCTCCAAAGAGAAGGAGAGAGAAAGACATCCATCCTCCAGATGTCTGAACCAGGCACCTATCCAAGAGTATTGAGATTGGAGTAATCTCCTTTCTCATGAACGTGACTCCTGCAATAGACAAATTACCTTGTACTTAAAGGAAAATGAAAAGATAGTCTGAAATTAACCTCAATTCACTGTTCATTGACTTATAATCACATGTACTATGTTGGCAAATAAGATAAACTATTATAGACATGGCTATCTTCACTTTATACCTCCACCTAACAGGTGACTTTCTATGCTTGCTTCCTAAACAGTAGACAATTGCAAAGGCAGAAATCTCTCCATTCTTGTTCCAAGGACAGACAAGAACTGTGACCTTTGCCTTATGGGAGAAATATCAGACTTTTGTTTTAAAGACAGAGTCACACAGAACCTCCAGATTTGATTGTTCCAACATAGAAAGCATTGCAAGAGGTGACATCAAGAGAAAACACCTGGCCCAGAAAAGGATCACAGGAACCTCATGACTCAGCATCTGATTCCAGAAGAGAATCACATTCTTTGAGATGTGAACAATAATGAGAAGTCACTGGATTCAAGGATAGTCATGAATTCCTTCATGTAACCTTCCCAGGACGGGCAGGATAACGTGTCTGTTGCAAATGATAGAATATACAGGCAAAAAGCTTCAAGGTGGTGGTTCTCAACCTGTGGGGTGTGACTCTGGGGGTCTTCACAGTGGTCACTTATGACCATCTGCATATCAGATATTTACATTGCAGTTCCTAACAGTCATAAAATTACCATTATGAAATAGGAATGAAAACAATTTTCTGGTTGGGGGTCACCACAACATGAGGAATTATATTAAAGGGTCTCAGCATTAGGAAGGTTGAGAACCCCTGCTTTAAGGGTATAGAAACAAAGTGCATTGAGTATTTATTGGCTTATCTACAAAGCCTAAAATTCAGGTATGGCTTCATCCAGTGTTTTAAATGGTGGATTTAAAAAAAAATTTCTCTATATTGTTTCCTCTGCTGGCTTTCTTATCAGGATTCACATATCCATGTGTGTTCACATTAGATTTCCATCACTCGGCTGAAATGGCTGAGGAGGAGACATATTTTGACGCACAGTCTCCAGGCTGTCATTTCATGGTGAGTCAGCTCTAAAGCAGAACCTAATGCCGGGAACAGCATGGTGGTACAAGCTCTTCTCTTCCTGAAGAAGCTAGGGAGCATACAAAAAGAAGGGAAGGGTCGGGGTCCAGTATTCTCATCAAGGACACACCCCTAATGAACTTTCTCCAACTAGGCCCATCCACTTCCAAGAGCAATGCCTCATAATACCACCAGCTGTGACAGTCTTCCACATAGGAGCATCTGAGGGACATTTAAGATCCAAACCCCAAACACCATGTAGTGGCACCAACAGCTTACTGGCTTCTCAGTAGAATGTATCTTGATTAGTGTGTCAATCACTAAATTCATGAGATATAGTACTCTAATTAGGCAGTCACATGCTTCTTCCCTGAAACTGGAGTAGACCGTTAAGTATTGAGCAAGGTAGGCACAGAAAACTATTAGATATTCCAAAGATAATGAGGATACTGGGTGCCAGGAGCCAGAAATGGGCTCAAGTCTTCACAAAGGTTTTTGTACTCAAGTTTGTTTGCTGTTTAAGCCAGGGCTTCAGGCATGCAAGGCGAGCCTCTAGCACTGAACAGCACTCCCAGCCCTTTGGGCTTGTTATAACATACACAGAGCCGCTGCCTGACTGGATCTCAATGATCATGCTGTTAGCTTCCCATCACTGCAACAAAAATACCTGAGAAAATCAGCTGTAAAAAGAATGGAGAGATGACTCGGCAGTTAAGAGCACTGGCTACTCTTTCAGAGGATCCAAGTTCAATCCCCAGCACTTACAGGGCGGCTCACAACCACCTGTAACTCCATTTCCAGGGGATATACTGCCCCCTTCTGGCATACTCAGGTACTGCACACATGTGGTGTACATCTATGCAGACAGACAAAACACCTATATAAAACAAAAATAAACTATTTTTTAAAGGAAGGATTATTTTTGGCTGTTTCTGAGGTTTCAGTCCATAGTCATCTGACTTTGTTGCTTCTAGGCCTAAGCGTCATGATGGGTACCACATGATAGAGCAAAAATGACCACCCCATGCTCACCAGGAAACAGGAAGAGAAAACAGGAGAAGAAAGGGAAAGGGAGAGAAGAGAGAGAGGCAGGGTGGAGAGGAAGAGAAGGAAGGGGAAAAGAGGGAGAAAATATACCCTTCAAGGAATGTCCTAGTGAGCTTCTCCAATGAGGTTCCACCTTCCAAAGTTTCCATATCTCACAATGGTCCATTAAATTATGAATCCATTACCATTATCATCTAATGAGGATGCAAGAGTCCTCAAAAGCCAATTACCACCCAAAATCCCCATTTCTGAGTACTTCTGCACTGGAGGCTGAACCTTTAACACATGGACTTTTGACAGACATTTCAGATACAAAATATAGTACATGGGAAGGCTGCACTGACATACAAAGAATATTCCTTTGTGCATGCCTATAAGGCCCCCGGGCTCTTGAATGAGCCATAGACAGGAAAGGCTTGAACATATGCACAGGAACACACACAAAGGTATACAAATACATACATGACACATGTACACTGCACACACACTCAAACATACACATGTTCTCATTTGCACAGTTTGGCATACACATATATTCATAATCACACATACATGCAAACACATGTGCACACATGTAGAAATTCACCCACACAAATACATGCGCATGAGTATACATGAATATGTAGCAAGTTTTTGTAGTAAGGAGGCCACTTGTTTGTTTTCCCAGTTGCCCAGACTCCTGAAATAATCACATAGAAACTATATTATTTAAATCACTGCTTGGCCAATTAGCTCTAGCTTCTTATTGGCTAACTCTTACATATTAATTTAACCCATCACCATTAATCGGTGTATCACTACATGGCAGTGGCTTACTGGCAAAGTTTTGGCATATCTGTCTCCAGTGGGGCTACATGGCTTCTCTCTAACTCCGCCTCCTTTCTCCCAGCATTCAGTATAGTTTTCCCTGCCTAGCTCTGTTCTACCCTCTCAGGCCAAGCCAGTTTTCTTTATTCATTAATGGTAATCACAGAACACAGAGGGGAATCCTACATCAGTTTTTTTTTTCTGTCCCACCAACCAGCTCCCAAATAATGACACAGATACTTGTTACTAATTATGAAAGCTCGCCCTATAGCTTAGGCTTGTTCCTAACTAGCTATTAAAATTTAAATTAACCCATTTATATCAATCTAGGTTCTAGCATGTGGCATTACCTCTCTTATTTTGTACTCCTGTTTCCTCTCTGTCTGTCTGGCAAGTCCACCTTTTTTCTTCCTAGAGCATTCTCTGTCCAGAAGTCCTGCCTATACCTCCTGTCTAGTTACTGGCCACTTGCTTTTTATTAAACCAATCACAGTGACATATCTGTACACTGTATAATCAAATTTATTACAATATGAGTGTGTACACACTTACATACAGAATTATCCACATTCATGCTCACACACACACAAACACACGCAAGCATATACAATGTTCCATTCCACTGCCTTGTTAATCCTTGCAGATGCAGGCACATACATATACAAATCTATTTTGGAGAGGGATCCTCCAAACACTAAAATTACCATGATAGATTCAGTTTTCTCACAGAAACTTCCTACTTCTGTTCTTTGGCTCTTTGCTGTAGTTTCTGAGTGTTATATTCCAGGGCATCCTGCTCCCCTTACCACTTTCTTTCCTATGCTCTAAGTCAGCTCCCAGACGCCAACCCCTGTCTTTCTTCTGTAAAGCTGCCTTTATGCTGTTCTGGCGCTCAGTGGACCCTGATCTCCACCAACAGAGAGTTATTACCTCCGCTCATTTCAGAAAAAAATTCGCCTACACATTCCAGAAAGAATCCTGGCCAACACTATCCCCAGGCAGAAATTCTCTTAATGATAACAATATATGTCAGACAGCCTCTCCTCTGGGCACCTGCTGATTCCCTCTTTAGAACAGCAGTGGTTTTTAATGCTGTTTAATCTCATCTTCCTTTGCTAAACATAACCCCACTCCACCTTTCTAAAATAAAGTTTTTGTTTCTTTGATTAAAAACTAAATGAAACAATGGTACTTTTATTTCACACACACAACCCAAAGGACTGATCACCTCAGGGCGGAGGGCCACTGTTTGCAGTCTCTCCCGGCCAGGCCAGAGGAAGGAGGGACAACTTCATAGCACAGACTGTGGCTTCACAGGTCCACCACCTTTTAAAATCCTTCCTCTCTTCACAAAGCATTCTAATGACTCTCCAATGTGTGACAAAACTTGGCCAAACTTCAGTCACACTGAAAGCTCTTCCCAGGCCACATGCATACTGCCTGTGAGATGCAGGCATCCTTAAGTCAGCACAGTCAGAGCCCCATGTTCTGATGTGTCTGAGCGCTCTTCTCATAGATCAGGTTTCTCATCCTCTCCCAGTCCCTGGTGGTGTGGCCCTTACGGCCTGGCTCTAACTAGAAGCCTTTAGATTGGTTTAGCAGGAATCTCTCAGGCCTCCAGACAGTGATTTTCCATTCACTGATCCCTACCTACCCTGTTGCTATTTGTCCACATTGTATTCACAGTTGAGTACAATCTCTCTCTCTCATTGCAAGATACACACACACACAAAATACAAATATACAATATGGGCCCTTCCAGCTATCTAGTAGGTCTTGAATAGAATCCACGCTACCATGATCTAATACAAATCATTGCATATTCCTTTAACAGAGAATCAATGTTCTGCAGAGCAATCGATACATACATGTAAATACGAATATGTCTGCAAGTGTTGTATGTTTTAAATACATGTACTTGGGATCTAGAGAGATGACTCAACAGAGCACACACTGCTCTTGCAGAGGACCTGAGTTTAGCTCCCAGCACCCATGTAGAATGTTTTTAACTGCCTGCAACGCCAGCTCTGGGGGAGTCTGATGCTCTCTTCTGGTTTCCACAGGCAACTGCACTCACATAGCCCCAAACAGACACATAGATAAAAATAAAAATAAATCTTAAAAAATAAACCTTAGGGGGTCAAAGGATGGCTCTGTGGTTAAGAACACTGGCTGCTCTTCCAGAGGACCCAGGTTCTATTTCCAGCACCCACATAGCAGCTCACAACCATCCAGTTCCAGGGTCCAGTGCTCTCTGATGACCTCCACTCATACACATATATTTTTTAATTAAAAAGGAACCTTGGAAATACACATACTTAAGTATTGTATATTTATACACACACACAAAAAAATACAAATATATCCAAAAATCCCATACAACTCATTGAGTAAATGTATGTCTAACAACTACCATACGCCTGACATCATAGTTAGTCAATGCCAGCAAAACTCAGTCCTCTTCTCTTACAGTTAAGTTGAGAAATGGACATTAACCTTACAAATAGGAACGTCAGGCTGTTTCACTAATGACCCACCTCAGTAGCAGTCACTAGTCATTCCCACCCAACCCTCCCTTAGACAGGAAGGTGTTCCCTTCCGTGCCCCCTGAGCTCCTGAAGGCACCCCACAGCAGCACCGCCCTGCACTCTGAAGACTGGCAGCATGTTGGGCCATAGCGTGCGGGGAGGTAGCCACAGTGATTGGCAGCCTTCCCACCTGTCACTGCCTCTGTCTTCTCCCCAAGGCAAGACTCGGCCTCTCTTTAACTAACTTTTTGAAGGAAAACCCAGTCACTCTGAAAATTTTCACTCACAGTCTTAGGCTTGGCCCAGCAACATTTTCTTCTCAACAGTTGAAAGTCTGCAGTTTAGAGTCCAGTTCCTCGGGGAGGAGGTCCAGCTAATGGGGGCCTTCACAGTCCAGCAAAGGACGTCACCAATCCCGGAGTAGAGTGGGAGAGGCAGGCTCATGAATACTCTGCAGTTTGATCAAGATACATGAGGGGAGAGGGCATGGCATATGCAACCCAAAAACAGCAGGTTTGTTTTATGGGGAATTAAGGGGAAAGTCCTAAGCTTAGAAGTGTGGGCAACAGTCAGGGTCACTAACAGTAAACCAGTGGAGTCGTGTCCTTGGTTTGGACTTGGGTGAGATAGTGGTGTTGAGGAGGGCTGGGCTCTGGGCTGGCTGTGCTAAGTAGCACAAGGAGGATCTCCTGCGAGCTGAGGGTGGGGATGATGCTGAACAGCCACAGAACCATTTATAGAGATCAGGAAGACACATGGAGGAACAGATGTGAGAAGAGAGGACACTAAAAACACCTTGATTCGAAACAGCCAGTTTCTGTATCTAATACTTATCTCAAAACGGCCGGAAGTTGTTTTGCAACAGAGGTGCATGCTGAGAGCAGAGAGGGCAAAGCCAGGTCAAGATTTTAAGCCTGGTTCTACCGTCAGCTGCTTGTTTGACTGTGGGCAGTGCGAGTGCCCTCTTGGCATCAACACTGCTTAGTTCATTTGCAGTGTTAAATAGAACACTGAAAGCAAATGGCATTGGTTTGGCAGGGCCCACAGCTGCTATTTAGCTACTAACATCTGCAAGTAATCTCAGATACCCGTTTGCTTTAGAGAAGGGTTCTGGGAGGATGCAAATGTGTGGATGGAGCACTCAGTCCCCTGGCAGGACTAAGGGGGAGATGAGGGCTGTGTTAGTTACCTTTCTGTGCCTGTAATAAAACACCAAGACCAAGACACCTCATAGAAGAAAGAGTTTGGGGGCTCATGGCTCCAGAGGTCCATCACAGCAGAACTAGGATGGCAGGTGACAGACACAGTAGTCGAGGGCTCTTATCTTGAACCTCAAGCACAAAACAGAGAGAGAAAACTGGGGGTGGCCTGAGGCTTTGAAACTTCAAAGCGCCTGCCTGCTCCCGTGACCTCTTTCCTCCAGCAAGATCATACCACCTACACCTTCAAACAGCACCACCAAATGGGGTTCAAGAATTCAAATGCCAGAGCCTGTGGGGAATATTCTCATTCGAAACACAAGGACCAGCGTGGGAAAAGAAAATGGTGATGGGCCCCTGGTCCCATCTGAGAGACGAACTCCGGTCCATTCCACCTGGGTGGAGAATAGGAGAGACTTTGCTCGAAGTGGTAGCCTGGAGTAGCGTTGGTTTGGGAGGGGTAAGGGCGGAGGAGGTTGAGGAAGGTGTCAGAAGCAGAGGAGTCCTCCAGTGCAGCCCTGTGTGTTGTTACAGGAACCAGGCAAGTCAGAGTGATCTGGAATTGGAGAGGAAGTTTGCGTACCATACTGAGCCCCAATGACAGCTGGGGGTGGGGTGCCAACACAGGACACACAGATGTATGTGGTAAAGCATACTGCAAAGCATGGCACTATTAGAGAGTTGGGCAGTGCAGGCACTAACCTGCATGGAGGACTGGGAAAGCATTGGGCAGGCTCACACCTGAGAACAGGTGTGCAGGAGGCATGGATGACTTTGAGGGCACTGAAGTTCCTTGTGAATAAATGGTGCTCACACCTCTCAGATATGAAATTCCATATGAATTCATTTGTAACTTACACCCTTAGGCTAGCAAAGTCAGAGATGAAATGAATTTGAGGATACATAATTGAGTAAGAAGTAGCCAGTCAACAGGGGAGTTGCCACACATCTGTAATCCCAGTATTAAGGAAGCTGAAGCAGGAAGATTTCTGTGAGTTTGAGGCAACCCAGCAGTACACAGTAAGACTCTGCTTCAAAAATACCAAAACAGAGGAGGAGGAGAAGGAAGAGGAGGCCAGAAAATAGTAGCTGTGAGCTACATGACTCCCCCTTACACCCCAGTTCTGGACTAGATTCCATTGCTTCTGGGTTATAATAAGGACTCCTGCAATTTCTCCTTCAAATTATCTTTGCCCATAGCTCACTGCCTCCACACTATATGATGCATAAAGCAAACACATGTTCTCTGGTGCCTGGCCACAAAAAAGAAAAGCTGATTGTGGTGATTCCAACACAAGTTGCTCAGTTATTTCAAAATAAACTACAGTGCCGCATCTGGAAGATGCATATTTCCTTTTATGTTAGTGCTTTTTGCTTCTTCCTGGAGATTGTACTGTGAAAAGATCTGGTATTTGCAATGGACACTAACATTCACACACCCATCGGTACCTTAGCAACTTCTGGCTAAGATGAACATCGCACAGAACGCTGGCCTGCTTCTCTATACTACTCATTCTTAAAAATGTAGTTGAAGCTGGAGGAACATAGTAAAAAGTAAGACCCATGAGCCTTTGGAAAAGCATGTGGCCACAGGAAGAAATGGCTATGTCCCCCAATGACAGTGACAGCTGACTAATTTTCACTCACTTTGCAAACATTTTATGTGTTTAGAGGACTCGGAGGATAAATACTTCAACCAGCCATTCTTTCTTCTTCCTATTGCTTGTCCCCTTGACTAAAGCCAACTGGAAATTCAACTACAGGGTGAAGGAATCATTGCTGCGGTAAGTACTATCATTTTACATGGCAGGGTGCGAAGAATAGATCTAGGGGACAAGTAGAAGACAGCCAGCTAAGGACTCCAAGGCAAATGAAAGACTCAAGCTGCTTCTGAACATGTTTACAGCATTTTTTTAAAGATTTATTTTTTATTTTATGTGTATGAGTGTTTTACCTGAGTGTATATACATGCACAGTGTGTGTGCCTAGTTCCCATGAAGGCCAGAAGAAGGCAAGTGATCCCCTGGAAATGGAGTTACAGACAGCTGTGAACTACCATGTTGGGGCCAGGAACTGGACACAAATCTTCTGCAAGAGCAGCTGATGCTCTTAACTGCTGAGTCTTCTTTCCAGCGCCCATGAGTTACAACAGCTGTAGACAATTCCTCGAGGGTCAGACATGGTGGCATACACCTTTAATCACAACACTCTGGAGCCAGAGGAAGGAAGGTCTCTGTGAGGTCATGGCCAGCCTGGCATGTATAGTAAATTCTAGGACAAACAGGGCTACATCAAAAGACTCTTTTGGGAAAGAGAGAGACAGAGACAGAAAAAAAAGAATTTTATGAGAAAAAGCCAAAGAAATATACAGTAGATAGTTTCATAGCTGGTTAAACAAAGCACATGTCATTGATGAGATCCATATAATAGAAACTTCTAGAAATTGCTGACTTGTAGGAAGCAAAGATATGGACTCTTATAATTGATTTTGTTATTGTACAGCTGTAGGGTGTACAGAAGTCTTTGTGCTCACAGACATGCACTAGGGGAACCCGGAATGTTAAGGAATGCAAACCAGTTTCCCACCCAGAAGGATGGAGAAGACATGCTACTAGCCTGGTGACCTTTGCACTATCTGTGTGGCCGAAGACTTTCCAGCACCAAGCCTTCTTCCACTCCTTCCTTGTAAACTTGTTTTTCTCAGTCAATCTATAGAATCCATCTTTAGGTAAGATGTTATAAGTACTTCACAAAGAGTTCCAATGTAATCACATCTAGTCTGTATTTAGCTAACTTTGTGTCCCACAGAGATTTAAGTATGCTTGGTTGTGGACACAGGACTGAGTCAATCATCACAAGAATAGTTTTCACCAGCTTGTGCTGTTTAAATATGAATAAGATAAACAACCCAGGGCCTGACTCCTGAAATGTGAATCAACACTGGCTATTGAGCCATGTTGTATCAAACTGCCTTCTGGCCTCCCACAGTTCATCTCTCTGCTGCTTGTGAAAGTTACAGAGACCACTCCCCAACACACACACAGTGACTAAAATTTGGCAAATTAGAAAGTAATATTGGTCTTGCCCTTGCCTGTGTCCTCATTGCCCTCTGCAGCAGCCATCTGCGCATGAGGACAAGTAGCTTTATGTCTTTGGCAGACTCCTTCTCTCTTCTGGCAACAACAACGTCATGATCTCCAAAAATCTACCTCAGATCCTTGGGTGTTGGATATGGTCAATTGCATTATTTGCCTTCTGCTTAATGAAATTTTGAAGTGAAATGAAATATATGCCCTGGCAATGCTGAAGCATGCATGGGTATATGGCGGTTCTGTTGAACTTGAACATATTGGGTTTCATGGTCTAAGTTGATGAGGATGACTGACCAGGTCTCTTCCTCGAGAGGGCACCAGATCTCATTATAGATGGTTGTGAGCCACCATGTGGTTGCTGGGAATTGAACTCAGTGCTCTTAACTGCTGAGCCATCTCTCCAGCCCCCACCCACTTTCAGGGTAATGCCCCAGGTCAATTAGAGGCCTAGGATCAATCCCACTAGAAGCAGCCAATTGATGAGATTTTTGTCTTTGGATTACAGTGCTGGGAAGGTGCAAGTTTGGACCAATGACAGCTGCTGCATACCCAGTTCAGCAGAAGAGGATATTTACAAAAAGAGAATCTGAAATTCTCATAAAAACAGAAGCAGAAAATATCTAAAGACAAAGAAAAAGAAATGATCTCAACAATATTGTCTGGGTTTCGGGGCTGACCTGTTCCTGAAGCATGCCAGTGGCTTCTATTTTCCTTCCTTCTATGAGCTACTCTACTGTCTTCTCTCCTTTTGCCAGTTTGCGTTGGGTTTCTTCTGCTTACAGTAGGGATGCCCAGCTAATCTGCCTGCATTATAGGTCTACCAACATCAGTGATTTTCATATGCTTTAATACAAATAATTAGTATACTGGCAATAGCAACCACTGCTCTTGGGTATTCAGTAAATGTCTGTGGGGTAAAAGATGGTCATCATTAGATATGAATGTCCCCCCAAATGCTGTGTATTATAGGCTTGGTCTTCAAATGATGGATCCAATCATTGACAGGTGATTGGACCTAATAAACAGAGTAACACACTACAGAATTCACAACCTGTTAGTTTATCAGTACATGGTAGGATATGAGACTTTGCAGAAGGTGGGGACAAGCCTTTGAGAAGTGTCTCATCCTAGCCCCTTCCATTTCTCTCTCTACTTCCTGGCTACCCTTGAGGAAGGCAACTTCCTCTTCTACATGTTCCTATGACCATGACGTTCTACCCTTCTTTGGGCTAAAAGTCCAAAGCAACGGATCCAGCTGTCCTTGGACTCAACGCTATGCAAGAGTGAGTCCCTGCAAATCTGCTCTCCTTTCAAACTGCCCTCTTGAGAACCTGTCATAGCAATGAAAAACTAACAATTATTGATACCGAAAGGTACTGAAAGCCTTCTCTGGTGGCAGTATGGGGTCAGTGGAGGTGACACAGCTCTGCATGTATCTCCAGAAATACCAATCCTTGCTGCCCCAGTCCTTGGTAAAATGTCTGCCGCTGCAGAAGCCTCAAAGGGAAAGGAAGGCCACAATCAATTACTCTATTGCCTTATCCTCACATAAACAGCCATTTGGAATCTTCTCCCAGGTCATACATAGAAAGCAGTAAGAGGCTTGTGAAAATAGGCAACATTTTCCACAGATATCAGAACTCAGCCCCAGGCAGCAGGTGCCACATACTGGTTCTTGCAGTCATGGGGTTCTGTGGGGACCTTCTTGAAAACCATCTTCCCTGGGGCTCTCACACCCCATCGTTCTCTTCTGTCGCTAAGGCAAGCTCTGCTCATATGACCTCATAGGCCCTGTTTCTTGCATATATTATCTGAAGTCTGTGTTGAATCCTTCAAGGTTGCTGAAGTCCCAGGAAGAATATGTCCCTTACTGTGCCCTCAGCACAATCAACCTTGCTCCTCCCGGGGTTCTCATCCAACTTCTGACATCAGGATCACCTGCAGACAGTCTTGCCCACATCTTCTCCAGGTGTGGAGAAGTCAGGGATCCACATCTGTACTGGGAGAACCTCCGGCATCCTCTTACTTAAGGCCAAGGCCGTACCTTCCTAAGGAAACCACACTGCTCAGACCCATCGCAAAGGAATTCCCACTCTCAGACTCTCTACCTCAACTTCTACATCCTCATACTAATGGCCTGAATGGAGGCTGAGGCTTCACGTCAGCAAGGCCAGCCTCGGTGCAAGGCCATCTTCTTTCAGTTGGAATTGCACCATCTGATACAGCAGCTGCAAGCCACATTTGGCCATTGAGAACTTGACGAGTTGCCGTCCAAACTGTGATCGCTCTGTGAGTGTAACAGTCACCATCTTTTACACACAATGAGCTAGTGTAAAATGTCTCATTATTATTTTATAATGAGTAGCTGTGAGAATATATGTAGCATGTAGAGTTAATAAGAAAGTTCACTATAATTGATCCCATTTCTTTAAAAAAAAATATGGCTACTAAGAAAAGTTAAACTACATACACAGCTTCTCTCTACCAGACAGCACTGCTTTCAAGTGTAGGGGCCATGGCTTTAGGGCTTACCTGAGCTGAAACCCCAGGATAGGGCAAGTCCAGCTCAAGGGTCTGCTCCACGGTGTTTGTGCATCCCACAGTCCCCTGCCTGGTGCCTTCTAAACACAAGATAGTGCAGGGAGAAGGAGGAAGTGGGAGAATACGAGGAGAATTGCTGTACTAGTGGTTGTAGTAGGTGCTGCTGTGGATTTATTCAGCTCTGTTAAGCCCTGTGTGAATTAAAGCCGTTGCTATTCCGCTGACCTCACAGGTTGGAATATGGTTTGAGTGAAGCAAAATCTCCTTAAGCTGTAAAATTACCACATAAATAGTGGTTGTCATGGTACTATACTCATGACGACAGCGCTCATATTTTGGCGTGCAATGCTGTAACTGGTTAGCATAGCTGGCCTGGGCCCCACAGCCATTTTTATTGTATCAAAACTTAACAGTGGGTCTGACACTAGGTGGCAGTAAAAGCCGCACTCCTTTCTGCCTTGGTCCCAGCTGCACAGGTGGCCCTGAACTGGAAAATGTGCAGTGGCCCTGAGGGATGCACCCCCTACCCCCCTATATCCCCCTTGGGATAAGAGCCTTTTCCATCTCAAGTTTGCTGCTAGGCACTGTGAAGAACACAGAAAGCTTCTAAGACACAGAACAGCTCCTCAGGAGCATTAGTGTGTTAAGAGACAATTAGGGAGGCCACTGCTTGGAACTGAACTCTTGCACCAGGCCCCAACAGAGCAGACCAAACCAAAATGGAGTCATTAGAGCTAAATACCACATAAACAGAAAATGTAAGTAAATCAACCTTAAAACAGACTAGCTTCCTGGAAACAGACTCCAGTCTCCCTAAGCTAATAAAAGGAAGTCCATTCTGCTCTAACCCTTTCCCCCAAACGACGTACCCTCATATTAACCCACCAGTTTATTTTCCCCCTTCTCTTTTTTTGTCTCCATCTTGCAAAGCCCACTGCTTTAATCTTGTCCAGTGACAGCTTTTGTTTCATTTTGTAGAATTGAGGCAGCCCTGATTTACCAACCTTCAAGAAAAGCCATTCATATTTTTGATAAAATTTGTTGTAATTTTGTCTTTGATGAGTCTAAGAAAGGAGACTGGCCCTCAAAAAAAATCTATGTTGGAGAGAGGGGTGGCAACTGTGGGTGTCCTGAGAGGCCTACAGGGGAAACGAGGAGAGCTTCCTGTGTCGTTTGACATGTGACATCTGAGCTGGGTTTTCATGAAGGATGTCATCTCTTGGTGGAGAAAGCAGGGGACGTTCCAAAAGAGGAGTGAGCAAGTGCAAGGGACACCAGTGAAAAGGCGGGGTGGGGGGCGTTTGGAAAGGGAAGATGAGGGGTGGGCGTGGTAAGACAGGGCTGCATGGTGAAGACGTGTCCTGCCTGGGACAGCGGCGTCTCTTCTGAGCAGCTAGCAGTACAGACCGGGAAGCGTAGATGACAGTGGGAAGGTGCCATAGCTAATCCTGGTAGTCAGCTTGAATGAAATAAACACAAGTCACCTGGCATTCTTGTGAGGGACTTACCTTGGTAAGTGTGGGGAGCGCCTTCTGGTGGTCACAGAAGGAAACTGCTTTTATCTCTCCTGCCTTCACTCCTCGGGGCAAGCTCACCTATCCTATGGCTGCAGCATTTTTTTTGCTGATATTAGAAACTGCTTTGGGCGTCAGACATAAAATTAAACCAGCCCTCTCTAGGAATCCTCTAGGGCTTCAGCACCAGACTGGGATCCTTGGGACATCCAGCTTCATAGACCGAATTAATACAGGATTCCCAGCCTCCCCACTGTGAGACGGCCAGTGTTGAATTACCAGGACCATGTCATGTAATCCGATCTAATAAATTCCCCTTTAATACATGTTCATTCCACCTGTTGTTCTCCTTTAGAGATCCCTGACCGATGCAGGAGAGCTAAAACAAGCTGGGAAGGAAGCCATGAGACTATGGAACTCGGGCGCTCGTGCAGGTGACTCAGGCCCCTGGATTCCTTCTCATCTGCTGAGAAACCCCAAGGCAATCTCTGGAGCGTTCTGGGTTTTTTTTTTTTTTGTTTTGTTTTGTTTTGTTGTGTTTTTGTTTTTGTTTTTGTTTTGGTTTGGTTTGGTTTTGGTTTTTCGAGACAGGGTTTCTCTGTGGCTTTGGAGCCTATCCTGGAACTAGCTCTTGTAGACCAGGCTGGTCTCGAACTCACAGAGATCCGCCTGCCTCTGCCTCCTGGGTGCTGGGATTAAAGGCATGCGCCACCACCGCCCAGCTTCTCTGGAGCGTTCTGGAAAGAAGCTGTAGATATACTTGTACAGTGCCCAGCTCTACTTTTTGGGCTCTAGCAGACAGGCTCCTAGATTCTCCATATCCCTGAGCCTGGCCCTAGAACAATGTCACTCTCCCTTTTAAGCCTCCAAACCAAAGTGGATGAAGATAGACAATTAAATATGGACTCAGATGGATTAACTACCAAACTCACATCATCACTTCAGAGAGAGCCAACTCTTGTTCTGTAGGCAGAGCCTGTTCATTCGTTCCTGATCGCTCAGACCTGAAATAATCACCAGAAACTATATTATTTGTAATACTGTTCAGCTTAAGCATCTTTTTTAGCTATCGCTTATGTTTTAAATTAACCCATTTTTATTAATCTGTGTATTGCCATGTGGCTGTAGCTTACCAGGCAAAGTTCCGGCATCTGTCTGTAAAGACATCTATTCTTTCTTAGCCTGACTTTGGCATGGTGCGCTATGGTTTTGACTAAGTGTGCCTCAAGCCCTGCCTGTTGAAAGGGCTCAGCTGTCAGCCTCTGGTGCTGCCAGAAGACAGTAGAATTTTTAAGAAGTGGAGCCTAATTAGGTCCTTAGTGATGTGTCCTTGAAGGAGATATTAGGACCCTACCCCTTTTCCTTCTCTGCCACTGTGAGGTGAGCAGTTTCCTCTGTCACACCTTCTCTATACTATACTGTGCTGCCATTGGCCCCAAGACAAGAGAACCAACCGACCTCAGACTGAATTCGCTACGAGCCAAAGAAACATTCCTTCTTGTGATTTACCTCCAGCATTTGGTCTGATGGGCACGTGGGGAAATCTTGGTCTTCTGAAGATGAGGAAAAACTCAAGCCCACGTAACCACTAGACAATAAGAAAGGCATTCTAGTCCATCTTCCCCAGCAGGCTCTGCAGTGCAGAAGACTGTGCTCTCTTCCCTGAAAGCTGGTGCCTGGGACTGCAGCCTACTGTTCTTCCAGCCCTCCGTTCAGAATGAATGGAAATATACAAAGAACTGAGAGTTAATAGAACGTTACCTTCCAGGAAAAAAAAACAAATTGGCCTTTGCTACTTCACTGTTCTAGGCTAACATCTTGGCTACAGAGAAGTGAACAGGTATAGAGGCTTTTTCAAGGGAGGAATGTCTCTGCCCATGAAGGCAGCACCTAGGCACTGTGCTCCCTTGGGCAGCTCCTCCGCCATTAGGTACCGCAAAGGTGCAGCTCACAGCCACCTGGGCACAAGGCAAACTCACCAGTGCTTGTTTTTCTTAGCAGTTTCCCAGATGAGAGCCGGGTTGCACAGTATCAGAGGGCTGTTATCCTGCATGAAGAACTGAGAGAGACCAAAAGCTGTGGGACTGTTCCATGCAGGGCTGCTGTGCTCACCCCTCCATCCCCTTGATTCCAGGCAAGGCATCTTTTCATCCACGATCACTTTACCTACAATATGAAGATGTTGTCACAGCTATGGGGTAAAACTTATGAAGAATCCCAGTCTCCACACCTTGGGAGTAGGTTGTGAACAGACAAAATAAAACCCAGTTTTCCCAGGATTCATCAGCTTCTAGTGGACATGCAGTCCATTCATGAAATCCCTCAGTGCCTTTTAATTCCCTTTACTGTGTCCCTCAAATACATAGTTACCAAGGACCATGTAACCATAATTTGAACAAACCCACAGTTTTAACCCACACTTGGCCTTCACTCTCCGTGCCACTTTGATTTTGCCTGGTCAATGTCTCTGTTCTCTTAGCTGCACTGCGACCCACACATATCTGGAAATGACAAGTGAGATTATTGACAGGCTCTAGAGTGCTCCAGACAAAACAATTCTGCTTTGGTGAGTACAAGTCCTATTTCCAACTCCCTTTCCAGTGCCAATGTGCAGGTAAGAATCCGAAACTCTATAATCCATGGGACTACTGGGTTCTGGGGACACTTCCCGGGCCTCTAGGCCTCAGGCTGTTGCAGGGGCACGGTGTTCCATGCTGAGAAAATAGTGGTCTCTCCTCACATCTGCTCTGGACTCAGTCACCTGCAGACCCGAAAGCAGAGTAGCTCAAGCCCAGTTTCACAACGCCTGAGATTTGCCTGTCCAGGTTGAACACCTATAATGTTGTGTTTTCCTATCTTCTCTTTCTCACGCTCCCAAACTCACACGACTTCCCACGGAAACACCTTGATGTATATCAGTTCCTGTAATGGAACCTAAGAGGGTACCCAGTCCACCATCGGATGCAGTCTGGCCTCAGCTAGACACTCTCAAGAGTTTGCATAAGAAACTACAGTGCAGTGATGACCAACGCCATCACAGTTGCATATGAATCTGATGATATGTTTGGAGAGACAGCTGAAGTGAGCCTAAGCAACGAAAAGGGAAGATAAGGGAAGACACAGGGAGAACATTCCAGTGTGAAGGAAAGCATGACCACAGACAGGTGCAGAGGCATCAGCTCAGTGTGGCTGGAGTATAAACGCAGAGTGGGAGGGGACTGCAGAGGTCAGGGATGAAGGTGGTTCTATAGAGTATTCTGAAGTCACTATGTTAAGACAATTAGCAGTGGGGAAGGAGGATGTTGTTAATGATGGTGCCTAAACTCTGAAAGGGCATAAGGACCACAGCTAAGTATGGTGGTGAAGTGAGGGGAGGAGGAGGAAAAGCATGACGATGGAGATGACTTCGTGAGTGAAATCTGTGGTGATACCTCCACACTTCTACTTCTGGCTTGAGTAACTAAGAGTAGTGAGGCCATTGGCCAATATACCAACTACATCAGAAGGGAGAATAGAAAAGCAATAAACCCTTCTTTGAAAGTGTTTAAGGTTCATGTTTGTAGGGTGACAAGCATGCCTACAGAAGCATGGAGCCCAAGCTCAGGGGGAGGTGTCCCACCCAAGGATACAGACTCTGGATCATGAGAAAGGAGTGGAGGCTTGTGCGTGAGGTGCTGCCAGAATCTATGAAAAGAGTGTGGAGGGGAGAACTCTGCATTCACCAAATTGAAAAGAGCAGTCAAATACCAAATCTGACTAAAGAGCCTGGGACAAATCATTATTTAACGGTGTCAGGAGACACTAATGGGGGGGGAGGAACAAAGAATGGTGTGCAGAAAGCAAGGGCTGCTTAGGAGGTTTAAGTATAGGAGCTAAAATAATCAGAATTGTGACTCAGAAAACTTACTTTGGCAGCTGGATAGTGTATATTGTGATGGAATCAAAAGACTAGAGGCATGGAGACCAGCTAGGAAGAAATTATAATCTGGGCAAAGGAAGTATAGACCTTCTCTAGCAGAGGTGAGTATGGATGCTTACCTGGTGTGGGAGGTCCTTCTGTATATGTGTGGCTTTTATTGGTTAATGAATAAAGAACCTGACTTGGCCTGTTGATAGGACAGAGTAGAAGTAGGCAGAGAAAACTATACTGAATGCTGGGAGAAAGAAGGCAGAGTCAAGAGAAGCCATGTAGCCCTGCAGGAGACAGATGCTGAAACTTTAAGCCACAGTCTCATGGTGATACACATATTAATAGAGATGGGTTAATTTAATATATGAGTTAGCCAGAAATACACTAGAGTCATTGGCCAAGCAGTGTTTTAAATAATACAGTTTCTGTGTGATTATTTCAGGTCTGAGCTGCCAGGCAGCCAGGCAACAAACAAGCAGGCTACTACAACACTTACCTATTCCCAGTTTAAGTGAACCTAGTAGACAATATGTAGTCACAGATGCAAAATTTAGCATAAGGAAATGGGTCCTTCAAGGCTGATTCTCATTTCTAGCTCACCTGGATGGTCTTTATGGATGGGACTCAGCAGAATTCTGGAGGAAGGGACGTGTAGGTGTAAGAGAGAACACCCACTTTGGGTAGCCTTGATCAGTCTCTTCCAGAGTTGAAATGCTCCTACAGGAATCAATGAAGGACTTTTTATAAATGAAAGCCTAGGACTTTTAGACTTGATAGGAAGAGAGCAAAGAGTCTATCAGCTAGTAATTCACTTTCTGAGTGATGGTATCTCACCAACCAATGTACTCCTAAAACCTCTCTCTGGTGATATATTTGAAAGAATAGAATTAAGTCCCATGTAACCATGGGGCCCAATGCTGGCTGCTAACAAGTATTAGCAAACTGGAAAGAGATGAAATCCTTTTGAGGACTAGTAAGCTTTATCCTACATCTGGGGCCTGACTCCTTACCAGTGGAAGGTACCAGCACCACACCAATTTAAACACACACACACACACACACACACACACACACACACACACACACGAGGACTTAGGCTAGCCAGCTGTCTACAAGAGTGTGAACTGCATTATGACAGCCAACAAGGAATGGTGAAGCACTGTTGGCTGACAAGTGGAAGACCCGCAGGGCAAGGACTGGAAGCTGTAATTAGAACCCCAAGAAACACACTGCAGAGTGGGCAGAGTGGTCCAGCAGCCCTGGCATTCTGCAGTCAGTCAGCCAGGTAGCCAATCAAGTCAGAACCCAGAAAAAGGACTCTCTCCTCTGGTTTTCTACTCTACATGGCTCTCACTGGCTAAACCCAACAGAAGCTAAAGGCAGAGTCCAAATGGATCTCACAAAGGTCAGTTCACTGTGGAAAGTTCAGCTTGAAAGAGGAGGGTGCAGAGAGAGAAGGAAGAGAGATGGGTGGGGAACTGCTAAGGGGCTACAGAATCCCAGTTAGAAACTACTGAAATTAGAAAGTTCTGGCTAAGAAAAAATAATTTCGGGCTGTGGATGGAAATGGCTCAGTCAGTGAAGTGCTTTCATTGCAAATCTTAAGTATGACCCTGGAGATGGAAACAGGAAGATCCCTAACTTATTTGGTCGGTGAGAGAAAACTAAGGCAGACAACACTTGAGAAAAAACAGCTGATGGCTTCCTCTTGTCCCCACTTGCACTTGTGATCACATACTTGCACACACGTGCATTCGCACACACATGCATATACACAAAGATAACTAGATTATTATTATTATTATTATTATATATTATTCTTATCTCTTATTGAACTTGAATTATATACTATTCTTACCTCTGATCAAGATACTTATACACTGTTTACATTTTGAGGTCAAAATAATATATAATTCAAGTTCAATCAGAGATTCAAGGTCATTGAGGTCAGAGTTCAAGGTGTGGTGGCACACACTTTTAATCCCAATATTTGGGAGGCAGAGGCAGACGGGTCTCTGTGAGTTCAAGGTGTGGTAGGACACACCTTTAGTCCCAGCACTTAGGAGGCAGAGGCACGTGGATCTCTGTGAGTTCAAGGACAGCCTGGCCTACAGAGTGAGTTCCAGGACAAAGATACACAGAGAAACCCTGTCTCCAAAAAGCCAAATATTAAAAATAAAACTAAAAGAAATAGAGTTTAAAATAAAGCCACATAAAGATGAAAAATACACAGAGAATCTGGATACTGTATGTTATTGTGTTGTCTTTAAGTTGTTTGATGACTGAGGAAGGAGCAAAAGCTGCTAAAAGACATTTGCTAAAATGTTGCTGGATTAATCTAATATATATATTTTGAAAATGCTTTGACTTTAAAATTTAAGTCAAAAGATGTTACTCTGGAAAAGAGGTTTTGCTTTTGTCTCCATAGGAAATAAGGGACTGTGGATTCATTCGGCATTAAGAAAAATCAGGTTTGACCAAGGAAGACCCCTTGAGAAATCTCCAAAAGGAGGGATGGCCCAGATGTCTGAGTTCTACATCCAGAACAGTTCAAAGACTGCTGCCTGAGATGATCAAGCCTCACAGGATACTGCAGTCAGGACTTGATCATAATCTAAATTTTCTTTAGGTCCCCATAAGATTATCAACACCCCCAATCAGCAGGAAGTAGCCTGGAAAACTATGCCTACATGCCCAAAAAATGGATTATGGATGTTTGCCTTTGTTTAGAATGTTGGTTACAAGTTGTTATGGATAATGGTCAGGAGAAAAGCTAAACAAAGGAGAGTTGATTCAGAGTTCTCATTTTGGAAAAAAAAAAGGGGGGGGAGGTAAGTGCTGTGGGTCAATGGTCTGTACCCTGTCACTTGTATTTTAAATAAACGCTGATTGGCCAGTAGCCAGGCAGGAAGTAGAGGTGGGGCAATGAGAACAGGAGAATTCTGGGAGAAGAAAGTTCAGTCTATAGTCATCACCCAGACAGAGAGGAAGCCAGACACAGAGCAAGCAAGATATGACTGCCTCACTGAAAAAAGGTACCAAGCCATGTGGCTAACACAGACAAGAATTATGGGCTAATATAAATTATAAGAGTTAATAAGAAGTTTGAGATACTAGGCCAATCAGTTTATAATTAATGTAGACCTCTGTGTGTTTCTTTGGGACTGAACGGCTGCAGGACCAAGTGGGATAGAAATCTTGGTCAACAGTTGTTAATTATTGGCTTAAACTGAAATGGAAAAAGTAATTTAAGCCTTAAAAAAAACTGGTAGGGTTGGAGTGACATAGGCTGCTCCAGAGGTCTTGGATTTAATCCCCAGCATCCACGTGGTAGCTCAAAATAATCTGTAACTTCCGTTTCAGGGGAACCCATACCTTCTTCTGGCCCCCTGAAGGCACCAGGCAAGCACTGTGGTGCATACACACACACATGCAGGCAAAAATACACCTAAAATAGTATTTAAAAAATGCAACTTACTGTGGAAAACTGTCCATTCGTTAAGTGAAAATGCTGTGTGGGGGAGAGCAAAGAGTAGCCAGACCCAAATGCAGGGCAAGAATGTGATCTAACAGCTTTGAAATGTGTACCCTACAATTTGCAGGTGTAAACGAGCATTAATGATTCTGAGGAAGGAATCTAGTTCAAATTGGAAAGGCTTTTCTCTTCTCCCTCTCCTTCTTCAAAATGGAACATTTTTTATCTTAAATTTGTGTTGGTGGGGTGACTTCCCCTCCTTTTCAGCTGACTTGGAGTTAGCTTCTGGAGTTTGATGTTCTTGCTAATTATAGGACATGGGTTGCCCATGCCTTCAGCATAGACAATCAGGCTGATGCCATGTGAAGTTCTGTTACAAAAGTCAAGTTTTTTACAATTAGAAAAAAAAAGTTCCACATTTTAGGCTTCTGTCTTTCGAATGCAGGCAAGAAAGGGGGAACTCTCAGAAACACTCCTGAAACACAAACGGAGCCCAGGTCACCAGCTAAAATCTCTCAGGCCCTTAGGAAAGGGAAGACCAACTTGTTTGTCAAACAATTGACGGGCTACACATCACTGAACTGGAACACAGGTGTGCCGGTCTCAAGGAGTGGCTAACAGAATCCATGGGGACAGCTGGTTCTGAAAGGGTTAATCTATCACCTTTGGGTGAGGAAATGCTGTGTTGGGTGGGGTTGTTTTGAAGGAACTCTCCCAGGCAAGGGCTGTTAGTTGCAAAAAAGTCAACAAGCAAGGGTGCTCAATGGAACTGCTATGAACACTAGAAGGAGAAAAGAGAACTGAATTTTAATAGTTTTACTCAAAATGTATATTCCTTAGAGGTGAGGAATGTGCAAGAAAACACTAGAAATGGGAAAAATCACGGTGTACAGTAGAAAATGTAAATTAGGATACACAAATTCAGGAAATTTTGTGTGATTCTGAGGGAAGAGTTACTGAACACTTACTATATTCTAAATAGACTTCTGTTAGAGCTTCCACTATGCAGTTTGGCTTCTCTGTCCTTATAGAGCAGGTTTGTTTGTTAAGAAGTAACTAGGAACTTCCATTCCGTAGTCACTAAAAGACACAATGCAGCTTGTTCATTTACAAACAATTGCACTTTTTACTGAAAAGGGTCAACAGGAATTCCTGGAAAATACTAAACAGCAATTTTGCACATTGCTGTGGTCTGCATTTGGAAAATAAATGATAGATATCTCCCTACCCCTCTTACTCCCCAGGCCCAGTGTAGTAAGAGCAACTCTTCAAAAAAGACTTGGGTGGTTCTTTGTCTTCCCAGGCACAAGCTTTGTTATAAATACTAATCCCAGGTCCCATTTCTAGGAGGCCCCAGTTGGGGCCCAGACACTTCCCTGCCACATGGTCCTGCTGAAAAGCACTAGATTAGGGCCGGGAAGGGCAAGCCTGTGGCTCATCATCAGAATCACAGGAAGAGTTTCAAACACCCAGACTCTTGGACTTCTCTTTAGTACTAACTAGAAGCTCTGGTCTAAAGAACAGCCAGGTTTAAAGTGATGCCCTGGTTATTTCAGTCACTGGTCAGCTATGGAACATTGGTTTGGGAGAATAATGGCAAAGAACAGCACAGTCTGTAGCTGTCTCATCCAGGGAGGGGCAGCATTTAAGACAAGAGTTTCTACGACTCAACTGTTCAAGAACGCTAGCAATATGGTGAAGAATGTAAGGTCAGAGAAACCAACTTGAAAGAAATTCAATAAGCATAACCTTTTCTCTGATAGCAGCTCTTATTTGCTGAGTTACCTAATAAAAAGGAAAAGAATTTACAGACTGACAGGTAGAATCAAATCAGCAAGATAGCAATGGACCCTGTAGACCTCAATCTATCCTTGTGGTTATGTCCCAAACCTTAAATTTGTGTGAGCTTATCTCATCTCCTAGAAGGGGGATCAGCCTGGGAGATGGATACCAGATGCTCCTGGGAGTCAAGACAGTAAGGAAACTTTCGAGTGAGAGGTGGGGAACACAAACCAGATGGAGGGTTAACCAAGCAATATGCAGTAAGGGCAGCAGGGCTGGCAAACAGGCAACAAACAGGCCTCAGAGATACAGTTAGGTGTACCATGCCTGAGCTTAAGAAAAATGTACCACAGTGGAGGCCATGTATAAGGGTCAATGGGAATTCTTGGAAGTGTATAAACCTCCGTGTACACATTTACCTGGCGTACTAGTTATTGATGGAGAGTACTGATTTCTTTTCTGACACAAGAAACCCTTCCACTTTTCTTAAGGGGTCGTTGTGAGACCTTTATAAGGCTGTGTTAACACATTTCAATGTTAAGTAGGATTTCTGGATACAAGTAGTGGTGTTTATTTATGAAACCATCTTATTTGTTCTGTGATGACCTAGAATCTGGTGGTCTGTGACTAATAAGAACATGGATTTAAACAATGTGCTTGTAGAGAGGGTCTCTGAAATTCAAGGTAAGAGGGAACTGCTAACATGGTACGAGTTCAAATAATCCTACAACTATGGGAAGAGAAAACTGAGGAGCAATGTTAAGTGGACAGCGTTTTACTGTACAGTGGCCCAGGCCTAGTGATGCATTCATATGCAAGGGCAGGTCAGTGCGAGCATAGACTACCCTACTGTGCTGTCAGATGCTGTGTGCCTTCCCAACCACCTTGGCATTATTGAGCTAAGAATCAAAGGAGTCCTTCATGTATTATACTACTAAATTTCTTTGGCTAAATGTCTCATCAATGACATATAAAAAGACAAAACAAAAAGCCCACTTAATACTGTTATAATCTGCTAAGAATTTAAAAAGTTTTTAAATTAGTGAATAACAAATAGCCTATCAATGTTTATTGAATGAAGCTTGTCAACTGTTGTCAAGTTTGTCACTTGACACAACCTGGAATCAGCTAAGTGGAAACACTTGGATCGAAGAATTAATTGCCTAGACAAATTGGTCTGTAGGGAATTGTCCTGATTGTTCATTGTTGTAGGAGAGCCCAGTCCACTGTGGGCAGCACCATTCCCTGGACAGGTGGTCTTGGGCTATGTAAGAAAGCTAAGAATAGGCTTATGAGTAAACCAACAAGCAGTGTTCCTCCATGGTTTCTGCTTCAAAATCCTGCCTTGACTTGCCTCAGTGATAGATCATGACCTGAAAATATAAGCCAAATAAATCTTTCCTTCCCCTAACTCGCTTTTCGTCGAGTATTTTATCACAGCAAAACAGCTACAGGGTTTCTAACTTGGGCCATTTGTGTTATTAACATGTCTCGATTAAAACTAAAGGTTATTGGTGTGAACTTGTAATATCCTCTCAGACTTCTTTGCAAAGTCTTGCACATAAGACACTTAGGCTGTTAAAAGGACATCTTAATTCACCTGTTAAAAGGCAAGTCTGCCTGCTGAGAGAACTCACAGATGGAGTAGAGGAAACATGAACAGGTATTTTCCATATAATGGGGCATGTTAAAAAAAAATTTCCCATTTTGCTTAGAGGGTAAGACAAAAAGAATCCTTATTTCAGATTTCCTCAGCTAAGACTAGAATTAATCAATACTTTCAACTGGCTGTGTCCTGCTATGGTGGTGAGGTGCTACCATGGCATGGGGCTCTGGAGCACAGCTTTAAGGACCAGAAATTCCTTAACTCTCACCAATAGAGAAATCACCTCTGGGCTAGTCCATTCTATAAACTCAAGGCTCACGAATTAACAACTAAGAATGTTAACAGGGGATTGCCATTGGAATACAAAGCTAGGTGAGATCTGTGACTGGCTGCAGACAGGCACTCCTCATAGTTGGCAAGCTAACCAGACAGGCTGAGTCACAACCTGGTTAATAAGTTAACTTAGGAAAAACTAAAACAAAAGCAGTCACTCCCATCTTCCTCAAGCTAACTATCCGGAATGAATAGACCCTGGCCCTTTAAAGGAGCAAAACCACATTTTAACCTTGACTGACTTTTCTTCATGCTTTACCTTCATCTATAACTTAAAACAGAAACTTTGTTTTGGTTTAAAAACGACTCATGCTCATGGCAGAACAAAGAAAATATGAAAGAGGAACAAAAGCTAGGTTACCCATCTCCCCACATCAGTAGCATTTAGTATTTGGGCCTCCTCATTCAGTTCAGGCCATTTTAGACCTTTATGTATGTTCATATCCTATCTGATTTTTCTTGACCTGCTCTTGAAATCCCAGTGGGTTAACCTAGAACGCTGTACCTCACCAGGACTAACTAGAACAATTCTATTCAGCTTTAGCGGATGTCAGCATTACATGAGTGTGTGTGGAGGGGGGGGAGTGTGCTTCTTAAAAACAGATTGCTGAACTCCAGGGCTCCTGACTCAAAATGTATTTCTGTGTTCCAGTAAGATGTCCATGCTACCTGGAGACTACATTGTGAGAAATCAGAGAAAACTGAGATCAAGGTTTGCTTCAACAGGTGTGGTTTATACTCTCAAAAACAAACAAACAAACAAACAAAAACAACAGTGACACCACATCAATGCTTTCTCTCTTGAACAATTTTATTTATTTAAATCTATATTTTTGGATATGTGTGATCCAGGAAAGCCTTGTGGTGTTTAGCGTTTCTGACAGGCATTTCACAACAGTGAGTTCTGAGCATGCAAAGGCTCTCCATATCCCCTCCTTTCCCTGACTACCTTGCCATTTTTTAGCACCAAAAAATAAAATAAAAATCCTTGTGGTTCACATTACTTTTCCAGACATACCTCCTTCCAAAAGCCTGGAAACCTCTCTCCACCACTCTCCTCCTGCTGGGTGTTCAAATCACAACCCAAACACCTTATGATGAGATTTTTTTCAGCTGTATTTTGTCCTTATCTGCGGTGTATATTGACCTGCTTTTATCAAATCAAAAAACTCTTAAGGGATGATAGTGTGTCACATTCAGGACTGGGTTACTTTGAAGCTTATCATTTGGCGATAAAGACATATAAAACAGCACCTACGCATACTAGGCATTCGGTATCTGTTGGGTAACAGTTTTAGGAAGGAAAAATGAACATGAATACAACCTGACAAGGAACTTTCTCTGAACAGTGAATTAATTTCAAATACAAAATCTCCAGATATGCCCGAGTCCTTTACACAAGTTGTACAATGTTTGCATACTGGCCTGTACACATAAAAGTACTTCTAGATTACTTATACTTAATAGGATATAAAAGTTCTGTAAACAGTCATGCAGCACAGAACACCTCAAATGGCAGGCCACATGTTTAACAGTATATATTACATGCCCTAAGTATAGAATAATCATTTAGATTTAAATACATATAGGTTTACATAACAAATCACTCAAGTAATTAAGGGCACAAGACCAAAGCTACACTATATTGTTTATGGAAGAGATGTTTGTAAGTAATTTAAAACTATTTTCAAGCTATGGTGGGTTGAATCCAGAGACATGGAGGGCCAGCTATCGTTATACTGAACAAAACTGTGGGCTTCAGAGCTAGAATGAGTTCAAGTCCTGCCTCTGACACTGATAGTATTATGTGTCATATGCCTCAGTTACCCAACTAAAACAGGGACAACGGAGGCGCCTTTAACAGAGGGCTTGTTGTAAGGCATAAATAGAGCATCATATGGAAATGCTTAGCGTATGTCTAACAAACACTAAGTACTCAAAAAGTGTCAGCTAGAGTCTTTACGATGTCCAGCATGAAGGCTGGATTCACTCTCACGAAACCAAGAACCAAGTTGAAATACAGGAAGCTGAGAAATATATAACATAAAGCAAATTGAGTATTAAGTATCAAACTAAACACTCACAAATTAAAATACATGATCTCCCTGGATGACTATATCAAATAGAACTGTCCTCATTTGTCTGCTTACATGCATGTTTCCTTTTTAAAAAGGTTTATTCATATAAAATATTACTATGTCAAAGTCATTAGCATATTTATCTTATCATAAGATAAATATGCTGATAATATTTCAACAGAATGCTTATGTAATGATTTTGGAGAAATCTTCACAGATATTATAATACATGGTTTTCAGCCCAGCACAATCACACACAGAATGAGAGCTTTCTTCCTTGGAGCTCAAGCCAAGAGGAAAAATATTAAACTTGTATACCACTTGGAGCTTTTCTAAGTAAATGCATTTTGAACTTATCAACTTACAAAAGGAGCACATCAAACAATGTTGCTCAAATTTTCTTTATTAAGAAAATATTTCATATACATTTAAACAGACTGTGAAACCCATTTCCATAGTAAGTTACACAGCATATACCCTTTTCTCTAAGCTTCTCATGCAAAGTTAGAATTTTTTTTTTCAAAGCAGAATAAGTCAGTGCAAATGGTTTCAAGGCAGAGCTGGAAGCTGGCCTAGAAAGCCATGCTTACAAAACCATTTACACTGCAATCCTACCCTGATGCATTCTCAGCCTCCCCCATGTGGTTCACTCAATCTCTGTGAAAATGAGTAATCCTTTTAATAAAGTAGATCAATTACTGGTGAAGAATCTATAAACATGATGTGATTTGCCCTAGAAATGTGCTGGTGGTCTCTTGGTTCTGTTTACATTAAAAACAAAAAAAAATCTGTTTCATTATTAACTAGATATAAAAATATTTTTAACTAAGTGTTTATTATGCCTATATGCTTCCTCTAATGTACTGTGTGAATAACTCAGACATAAACAGAAAGATGCTGAGAATCAATGAGGACACCTAAGAAAGATGAAATGGTCAGAACTACTTAGTCATGGTAACTCATGAATGATTTCCACAATGTAAAAATACAATAGATGCTAGAATAGAAATATAGGGTTCATTTATTACTTTTTGGTTTACAAACAAAGGCACCCAATGCTTCTATTTACTTCTTATAAAAGATTATCAGTTTACACTTAAAACAAACAAACGAAACACAAAACAAAATTTTCCAATCAGTTCCTATAGACAAACACCAAGGAGAGAAGGGAGAGTCCCCTCCCACTTCCAAGCTCCATCAGGCAGACTGGAGGAACGCTTATTCTATGTCACCTTTAAGTCAAACAGCAGACACCTGCTCATGCTTATCTGCACTAAGCTTTAAGATACATTAGCATTGCCAAGGCAATTAAATGGTTACAATGACATTACAGTGTACAAGTATGTATGCCAGAGTTCAGAGAAGGAAAGATAATGGAAAACCCCCAAATGGTTTAGAATACGGTTTTGTCAAATTAGTTGAATGAAATAAATTTATTTTACAGGTTGTCCTATTGAATAATCTGTATGGAAAATAAAATCAGAACTAAAAATACTGTCTAGCAAATTACAAACAAAATACATTTACAAATCCTTTAAATATGACTTGACTCCAAAGCATACTTGGTGAGGACTGACAATCTCTCCATACTAATTTCAAAATTGTAAATTCCAGAATGAGTGTTATTTATTCATTACCTTTCTTTTGAGAACAGGATTCTAAATACACAAAATTAATTTGTAACCTCAGCATAGCCCTAGTCAGCATTGCTTTAAATTAGATGACAAGCGCAATAAACAGAAGACACATGTTGATTCACTTTACAGACCTGCTCACATTGCACCTGATTCTTTTCTGAGACCCAAAGACAATTCACCAGATTCTAGGTATATTTGGCAGATGTACAAAAATCATACAAAGGTTAGTGTGTTGTCATTACATCATGGAAATGTGTTTGGAGACATGGAGTATTCAATGTATATTATGTGGGCTACCTTATAGGCATCATTTATTCCATTTTCACACACTATCATGGTCTCTCATACCTTACACAAGGCATGGTCCTAGACCAGAGACTTCAGTATCATTCCAAAGAATACACAGATATTTACATACATACTTCTTTTAAAATTATGTTTAAAAGTTTTACTACACAAAGTCTGGCTTCAACACAGAAGCATTTTTTTTTTTCCTTTTCAAGACTATACACCTGCATGAAAAAAGTTGGTTTCCTTACATTTTGCTTTTCCACAATAGCAAAATAAACTTCTTCTACACTGCATTTCAACTGACAAAAAATTAAAATGTATAGTTACATTTCATTTCTTGTACTGTGAACTGACCCCTTTAAGCACTTTCAAGATACACTGCTGATGATTTAAATGTAGTACAACTTGATCAGCTTAATTATAACAGTGTTGTGCTGAACAAGTCATTAAAGAAAATATATGATAAAATAGTAACAAACTAGTAAGATTTAAAGGGAATTGTAATGCATCAATAAATATACATCAATTTTCTTGCTATTACTTGTTTCTATAATGCATGTCTTTCTAAAGCTAAAACAACATGCAAAGAAATGATGACTTGATACTCATTCAAAAGTTTGCTACTTTACATGGTAAAATCCTTTATTTAATTTTATACACATACTTATGCATTATTTATTTTTAAGGAATTCAGCTTTCAAGGTCAAGATTAGTATGTGTTGGTAAACACACGAGGACATTTTCTTAATGTTAAAAGCTGCAACTACATTCCTTCAGAATAATGCATGTTCAAGACGGGGTGAATTCTCTGAGAAAATTTGTAAGGGAGGAGAGAACACATGTGACAAATCCTTCCCCAATCCCATCTCCAATCAAGTCTCAAGAAATCCTCTTCAAAATGAGAACATACCTCACTAGAGTTACATTTGATCAAAATGTAGACTAGAAAAAAGCTTTCCTACTCTTTTGATACTAACACAGGTTTACTGTGCATGTTTTCACTTTGCTTCAAATGCACAGAGAATATACTGATCTGGATTCTCAAATTCATTTAGATCTATTAGTGTTTTTAGAATAATATTTGGCCTTCTGATCCTAACAGCAACTGATTACTTGCAGGAAAATGATATGCAACACACATTTAATCAGAAAGAAAGTTAGAACAAGTCTTTATATATGCTACCACCTATAATTTATAGGAAGCAAAAATACATGGCTGTGGTCTTAACAAAACTAAAACCCACCTCTCATCTGATTAAAAAAGAAATCTAACATTGAAGAATCAAATTAAATACTTAACTAATTTAGCTAGGCCTCCTCTCTGCACACTTCCCATTGCACTGAATATTAGGACTGCATGTTAAGGCATGTTTTAATTAGTATGTTCCAGAACTGCACAGTTATACTGGTCAATGTTCCCATAGTCCCACTTCTTCTCTCTTCCTACCCTCTGCATTCCAAAGATCAAAATGTTAAATCATAGTTTGAGTGGGTATTGCAGATCTGAGCTGGCATACCACAGTGTGTTCACTAGATTTTGAGCATAAACATTAAAATGTTACATAAAATGGACCATAATTTACTCCACGCTCAAACTTAAGATGGTTTAATGTCTTAACAAAAGGTGAGATGACTTAGGTACATTTTACATTTTGTGCATTTAGATCACCATATGCATAGATGTTCTAATGCTAACTTCTTGGTCTTCAGTATCTCATAGTGCTGGATGCTCGGAAGTATGACAGAAATTTGTAACACAGACTAACCACAAAGTACCAGATGTTTCTTGCCATTTGAGATCTTGCAATAAAAATGCGCCAGATAAGAATCACAAGGATAGTATTGAAACCATAACGGATATTCCGCAACCTGAAAAGCAAATCAAAAGATACAATAAATATTTTCTATAATAAAATTATTTTTGGATATCAGCTAATTAATAGTTATAATTTTAATCAAAGTTCTAAGCAATCTTTTAACTTTCAACATTTGAAAGCTAAACTAAAAGTTAGTAAATTCAAGTTAGCACAATTCAAATATGCCTGCCTGCCTGTACCTGAACGGCGCACATGAACAGCATACCAATGCCTTATTCTAGCAACGGGGAGTACAGCAAAGTCTTTTCATGTCAGTGTACCTGGACTGAAGACTTAGTAAACAACAATTAAACTGAGCAATCGCTTTGTACCCATTCCTGTGATAGGCTTCGACAAACTGCAGGTTAGGTCAAGCATAGTGGCCTCATAACTGGGGATCCTAGCACTTGGGAGGCTGAATCTGAGCAGGAAGATCCTAAGTTTGAGATCATCCTGGGCTACAGAATGAGGTCCTGTCAGAAATAAAGAAAGAGGGGTGGAAGAAAC
>PVIU01021396.1:0-31698 GCA_004026605.1 Ondatra zibethicus
AAGATTGCCTTTAGTTCTGAAGATTTTTTAATTATTTTCTTACACATAAACCAAAATGTTATTAAAAAAATTAGAGATAAGCAGAAGCTAAAACTGGAATCTTTCATGACAAACCCAGGTTTATAGCTAAGTGATAGACTTTGCCCTGCACACACAGGTTCTTAGGTGTGATCTGTAATACTTCCTTGTTCCAAATGTTGACCCAAATTTGTAGAACAAGTAGATTTCTCCCACTTGCCTGTGGGAAGGCAAGGTATTTCAGCTGTTTGTCTCTATGTTACACAGTCTAATAAATAGGTAGTTGTCCATGACTGACAGTTCCACTTCTTGGCATTTAAATGAGGAGCATCCTTATAGGCCCACACTGAGCCATGTATGCAAACACTCTCAGCGCATCCTACATAAGAGTCCTAAACTATAAATAATTGGAATGTGTATCTACAATGACTAAGTCATGAAATAATTATGCTAAGAAGTTGTTGGGTCAAATATGAAATATTATTTTGTGTATTTGATATAAATGCAGGCTAGAGTTAGAAGTCCTTAGAGCTGGTTTGAAATTTGGGAAAAGACTGATGGTAATGGAGGTATAGGCAAGTTTTGGAGGTGATGACACAATCCAGATATTGATATTGACTCGGTGATTTAAAATTTTTACAGAAGCCCATTAAATGATGAATTAGTACTAATTATACTTAGTAAAAAAATTTAAAACACATGGTTTGATAATATACTCATGAGCATAGGAGAACAGGTCAGATGACGTCAGCAGTAACAAGATAATGTTGAGTTCCATTAGCTAAGATGGGGTGACACTGTTATAAGGACAGATGCAACAGAGCAGGAACCCAGACAAAAATTCATGTGCTACAGTGAGGTGTGTTTGTTGGGATAGTGTGGAGATTTTGTGCTGAGTCTGAACTGGCATTATCAGACCCTGGCTGTTCCCACCCATATACACCAGTGGGCAGTGTTTTGTATTAACCATCAGCTGCACGTAATAGCAGAAGTCCTTTCCTGCCCAGCAGGTTCTCACCCCACAGTGGATCTGTGGTAGCCAGTGCTCACAACGAAATGTAGGATGGCAGACGTGGAAAGAAACTCATTATACAACCAAGCATGCTTTTCTAAATCACAATTCAAAACATTAGTAACTGTAAACTGAGTTTGCTTCTGTAGAATTATTTATATGCACCTCCAGTATTTACCATGAGCGTAAGACAGGTTTGGGGATCAGCTCTTTGGTGTGCAGTGTTGGGGAGTTTGTAGACTTAGCTTGAGGACTCTGTCTCCTGGATCAAATCTTCCAATTTCCTCCCCGTTAGAAACATCTCTGAACATATGGTGTCTGTGTCTACTGTAAGGCTCTGAAGTTCTAGAGATTGTAGTCTATCAAGGGACTGCCTAGCCCTCTGGAGTTGAACATGCAATAGAACATTTTACTCACCATACTATTTTTGTTGTAAAAAAAACTTGTTGGCTATGTGGTAACATAGGTGGAGCTTTGAAAATGCAAGCGTGTGTCTTGGCCCAGAACACAGGAGATGAAAAGCTACAATCTACAGGTGAAACACACAACATTCAACAGTTTAGTCCATCTTTTGTGTAGTAGCTATTCAGGCCATCACTGAATAGCCACGTTTTTAATTATTATATGTTCTCCATAGCAATACTCTTCATCATACATGATAGAGGTTTATTTTTGAGGATCTCCTACAAAACCTCAGTGTATTTTACCAACACAGAGGAGAGGATTATCATAGTGATATGTCAGTCTTGGGATCTGTGCTTGCTTTACATGTTCATTCAAATGGTCCTCATGAAAAATCTTGTTTGTTATATTTTACAAACTGTTTTCCTATTTGGAAAATTGGAGTCAAAGACATAAACTTTAGGCCAAAACATATTCTAATTTCTTTCTTCATATTATGGTATCTATAATAGATTGACAATCTACACCAGTGTTGCACATTTTAGTATTTTTTAAACTAAGAATGCAACTGGTCCTTCTGATGCAGGCCTGTAATTTTAGCTATTCTGCAGACTGAGACAGGAAGATTTCAGATTCCAGCCCTTTCTGGGCAACATCTCACTATCAGGGCTAGTTTGGAGATATAGTGACAACCTATATCAGATTTTTAAAAATAGAAGAAGTGGCTGGGATATAGCTCAGTAGACAAGCACACACCTCGAGTGTGCAACACAACTGCATTAATATTTGTAGACAGTTGCATTAGTTTGTAGAATTGGTTTTAGGTTAAATTCTGTGTATTTGCTTCTCCAAATGTAGCTAAATAAGGACACAGGAGCATGTCAGTGTTCTCTAGACTCTGCGATTGTCCTGCACACACACACACTTGACCTTCCTAAGAAAATCTATCCAATCTACAATGACAGTTGGTGGATTAGGAATCAAACCCTCAAAAATAAACACCATTCATGAAAAGCAATAATGAATCTTGTCTTTTTATGACACAAACAGCCTATGTTTCAAAATTTATATTCAACAACAACACTCTTTCATCTCTTATCCTTCTGTCTAATCTAGGAGTGATTGAGGATGTTCAAACATTTCATGTCCCTCATCTTTGTAATAACTAAACATGATTTTTAAGTCATTCTTTCTTAACCTCACTTTAATAAAGAGTGCCAATATTGTAGAACACACCTCAGCATACAGCTGCCCTAACTGCTGATTTGTACAAATACAAACACTATACACACAACACATAAACTCACACACATACACACACTCACACATTACTCACATACACACCGCACACACGCACATACACACAGCACACACGCACAGCTTTCCCACCCACGAGTGTTACCTTTCCTCATCATGCTTACGCATGCTGAGTTCCGGATATTTTTATTTACATTTGAAATTGCTATTGGTTCAGAAGACACATGTAAAGAATTGTGAAGCAAAACACAAAACACTACCGTTTACAGCATCCCCTTTGACTGAGACCTAAAAATCAAGTACATATTAGAGTCTTATTTTAGTGCTGAATTCTACAGTTATAATAGTTTTGCTTAATGTTTGTGGAATAAGTACTTTTACAGCCACTGAGGATGTGAATTTATAAAATCTGAAAATTTAGAAGAAACCCTTTGCCACAGCTTACCACTGAGAATGCTAGCTGAATATTCATGGGATTTATGAGTAGTTTTTAGAAAATATTTTATTTCTTTACAGAATGACAAGGTTGGGAAAGATGCAGGAAGGTCATGCTGTGCATCTCTCATGCTGATGTCATCGCACAGAGATGAGAATCCAGCTATCTATAAAAGCCTCTGGAAGGTCTTTCCTTGTCACCATATCAACACTTAGCGCCATTCACACTGAGACTCTTTCCTTGAACACAGCCTGAGCTACTCATGTTATAGTTTCGTCCTGTTGCCTTTAGCATGGGCATCATCCATGCTCTGAGACCAGTGGGGGATTTATCTCTCTGTGCGCAGCTATCACTCCTGCACACTGTGCCCTTTCTCTGCATTCTCCCATTATTCCTCGTCTCAGGCTAAAGAGTCATCTTTCCGACATCTGGGTGTTCTAGCAGAAGCCATCAGCTTCCCCAGAAAGCAGCTTTCCAACTTCCACTCTTCTCTCTACATCGTGAACCCCTCCACAGAGCAGTTATATGCAAAGCTAAGGAGACAGAATGGTGCACACCTTTAATCCCAGAACTAGAGAGCATTATAAGACAGGAGTAGGCAGCTCTTAGGCTGGCTGCTTTGCTTTTCATGTCTTCAGACTGAATCCCAATTTCTCTCTCTGGGTTTTTACTAATCATATATCAGAAAAGCATATAGCAGAAAACAGTCTACTTGACACCCTAGTTCTCTTCAGTTTTATAAAAGTGCAACCTCAGCAAAATTAAAATATCTATTTTGTATTATGAATTAAGTTTGATGAACTATTAATGCAAAATAGAGCTTAAATACAAATTGGGTGATTTGAATTATTACATTTCTTCTCCCTTGCCCTTCATCCAACCACAGAACATTTTACCATCTTCAGTTTATGTCCAGTATATGATGTAATTATCGTTTGATTTCACTATTACACCCATATTTGTAGTCTTTCTAAAAATTGGCTTCATTTTGCCTGTCTTTCATTTCCAGTTGTGTTCAACCCTTATAATCTTTGAAATAGTATGTAATATATAAGTTGAGATGAATGTAATTTTTCATTAATATATTTAAGTATTTTTAAGTTTGCTGATTCATTATAGAATTATGAACTCAAGTTTGATTTCTCTAACCAAAATAGATTTATAGTCAAGCCCCATTTATAGGTCTTATATCTTCAAATAACCAGTTTGAAAATAAATGTGTGCACCATTTTTTATGAGTCCTAGTAGAATCTCCATTTGAACATTCTGCATGAAAGGTAATTTGGGAATTTCCACCAATATGGTTTAAATTTAACCTGTAAGTGGTAAGAGTTAGCAATACAAGGAAACAAGTTAAATATTAGTCACATAAGATGCTGTTCATTTAAGGTAATAGAAAAGACACTGTTTTTAAGAATTAGTATTAGTCATTTGAGGGTTTCATACAATGTATTTTGATCATATTTGCCCTTCTCCCATCAGCTCACCAATCTGACCCACCCTCTACTTCCCTACTATCCCATGCTGTGTCTTCACTTTAACCCAACAGCAGCAACCAAACCAACAATTCACTTTTGTGCTGTACATATATATACTCTTGGGTGTGTACACTTCCACCAGACCATAGCTGGCCTATGAGGGTCCACACCCTTCAGGAAAATGGACTTTTCCAGTCGTTATCTTTTGCCAATAGCTCTTCAATGAGGGGTTGGACTTCCTGCCTACCTCCCTTCCCCAACAATGCCAGGAAAGCCTATTTCAAAGTGGCTTAAACATAAAACAATCATATAAATCATCTATGGGGGTTATGAGCAGAACATTCGGGTCATCAGGGTTTTTCTCTTGTCTTTTCTGTCATTTGGAGATTGGTATTTCCCACCAAACTAGCTAAATATATTCCTGGCTATATCATTATTTATAATGAGTTTTGATTTCATATTCTAGTAATATGAGAGTAAAATTTTAAAAGAAAGTTAAAACTAAGCAATAAAGCAAAGTGTCAAAGACTTTTTGGGCAAAGATGATTTTGTGACCCTTTGGAACTTGGACTGAGGCAGCTGCCAAAACCAAGACTTCAAAGGGCAGCAAACCCAGCCGCAGCAAGGCCAGGAAAGGCATCCTCACCTGGTAGAAGAGATAAAATTATTTGGCATGACCCAGGCTGTGTATGAGTGGGTGTTTGATAGACATATAAGACTTTATCAATTCTGTAACTTCAGTCATAGGAACTCTAAGTTTATAAGCAGCAAAAACTGACCTATAGGCAATAGGCATTAGTGTGAATGGAGCAGGCACTGGGGAAGCAAATGCGTATTTATCCTACATAGAAATACCTTTGGTATAAGCAACACAGTTTCCCCAGATACAAAGTCTACAATCAATCTTTTACAAAAATTAAATTTAACAGGTCCATAAAAACCCCAGTGTTTATCAAGAAGGGCAGAAACAACACTTAGTAAATTTAGAATTGCAATAATAAGAATAATAATATATAGTATGAACTATGTTTAAACGTCAATGAGACAAGGAATGGATCTAAAAATATATGAGACAGTTTCCACTAAGAAATACACAAGGAGTTTAAAGAATCAAGTAGTGCTTGAGTGAAAATACCTAATAATTAATTAATATAGTTTAAATTAAGATTAATTATTTAAGTGGCTACATGATTAGAGACAGCTCTAAAATGTTTGAAGTGAAAGACATGGAGCAAAGCGATGAAAATGATGAAAAACTTAACAACAACAGGAAACAGACAAAGAACAGTTGCTTGTAATTCCAGCCTTGGTAAACAAGGTTTATTTTAGGAACTAATGGCGAATAAACTGGCAGGGTGGCCCTCTCTGATCATCTTAGCACCTGGGAATCTGAAGCAGAGGATTTGCCATGAGTTTGAGGACATCCTGGACAACAGAGGGAGTTTCATATAATCAGATAATGCAGATTTGATAACCATTATGTTGAAATTTGGGGAACCCAGTTTTTAGCCAAATTAAAAGAAATCTAAATACAGAGTAGACAATGGGCATCTTCATTGTAACCTTCAGCTGGTACTATAAGTAGCTACAGAGAAATGATGGCAGAGGACAGTCTTCTTAAACAGTAGCCTCTAAAATGTGATGTGCCATATGTCTTCAAAGATCCAGGAAATACGTCTATGAACTCAGGGAACAAGAGTTCTAAGGAACAAGAAAAATTAGACTTCCAGACTTACAAACATTGACAATTTGTGGTTAAACTTAGGACAAAAATATATTGTGCTCAGATGGAAAAAAAGGTGAAGAGTACAGGCTGGTGAGCAGAAGAATGTAACTATCCAGGTAACTCTTGTGAAGCACTATTAAGCCATCATAGTCTCACTAATCTTAGGAAACACATCAGTTTCCGTAGCTGAAAACAGAGTCTGTGAATTATATAAGTGAGATTTCAGGCACAGAAATAATCAGCTTTTCCTAATTCTTAATATTATTTTTATTTCATGTGTGTGTGTGTGTGTGTGTGTGTGTGTGTGTGTGTGCGTGTGTGTGTGTGTTCATGTGTATGCAATGTGAGGGTGCACGGAGGTCAGAGGTCAACTTACGGTGTTTTTCCATAGGATGCATCAACCTTGTTTTTGAAAATGGGTCCCTTACTGAGATCTTGCTTTGCTCATTAGACTAAACTGGCTGGCCGGGGAGTCTTAGGGCCCCTCCTGTCTCTACCTCCTGAGTCCTGGGATTGCAAGTGGACTACCATGCCACTTTCCACTTAGATCCTGGATCTAGAATGCCAGTCCTTGTTCTTTCATGGCAAACACTTCATTGATTGTACTGATCCCTAAATCTCTGTAGTTAGTTATTTAAAATAATGTTAGAGCAAATGAAAATAAAGGATGTTTCTAGATCACAGTAACAAAAAGGGGCTACATTTCTTGGATTTTGAGGTGCGTAAAAGTACAAATTCATTTTTTTTCTGGATTTCGTAATTAAGAAAACTAAAAATTGAGATTGTTTTTTAAAAGACATGGCAAAGGAAAATACCCAGCAAGACCTTGCCTACATTGGTTTTGGATACATCCCTTTCGACTAAAATGGCGTATCGTTGATGAGAAACAAATGGCAGACAGGTCTCAGATTTTGACAGGATAGCTGTCAGTGCTCAGATCCACAAATTATGCTTTACAGAAATTAGTTTGACTTGAAATGATACAGCCTGACAAGATATGCAGGTATAAAGGGTAACACCTTTGCAGATATAGCAAAAAGAGAGAGAATGCAATTAGTCAAAGATAAAACACATTTAGTGAAGGAATTCCTAGATGCTGGAGTCTAGGTCAGAGGTAGAGCAATTGTCTAGTATGTAGTGAGTCCTGGACTTTATCCTAGCTCCAACCAAAAGTTAACATTAAAGAATTTAACTAACTCACAGATTTTATTCACAGAAAAGTTTTCATAGTGAAAATAACTCAAAAGAAACATTGATACTCTTTAAATGTAAAACCAAAACTAAACTACATAGTAAATAATAATATGACTCTTCACTCAAGCAAACATACATGAAATGTAAGACACGAGTATAGGCAATACAAAGGGGAAAGAGAATAAAGCAGAAAATATTACCGTAATGAACAATATCTGCACTTGTATTAACTGATCAAATAGTAGTCTGAAGTCAAAATGAATGCTTAAAATCATGCAGCTATTCTATATATTTTGCTTAAAGTTATTTTAAAATTTTCTTATTGTAGATAAAAATAGAAATCAGCAATCATAATTTTTTAATTGAATTTTCTCTTTCTTCTGTTAAAATGAAAGTGACCGCATTTCAGTGAAAGATGGTTTTAGAAACAATCCAATTGTTATAGTAACATGTGTGTCTATTATCTTTCTATCTATATCTATCATCTATTTAACTTTCTATGACTTATCATCTATCTATCTATCTATCATCTATCTATCATCTATATCTATCTATCATCTATCTATCTATCTATCTATCATCTATATCTATCTATCATCTATCTATCTATCATCTATTTATCTATGTATTGATCATCCTTTTACCATCTACATTACTTGGAATGTCTGCTTATAGGTTTCCATGAATGGAAATGCAACTAGAATGATTTTATTTATTTTTTTAAAGTGATTTTAGAGATTAGAGATTCTTGTGATGGTTTGCAACTTCACTTTTTAAAGAATATGTACTTTCTATAATAAATAAATGTTACTCTTATAAATAAGTTTTCTAAAATAAATTATTAACAAAAGAATATAGATCATTCTTAATTTAATCAATCTAAAAGCAGCATCATAGTCTTGTATTTTAATGGCAGGTGCAGAGTGAGGATAATGTTCTTGCTTTTGATAGAATTTGTAAGTAGTTGACAGATAGCATGTAATCTCTTGGTTCCTATCTACATTGACTTCCTTCTTGACTTCAGTTTTGGTAAAAATTTTCAAAAATTAAAAAGAGTATGGGGAAACCACCTTAGAAACTCAACCGAACCACAAACAAGCAAGCAAGTAAACAAACACAAAACAAAATCAAGCTCACACAACTGACACATGCCTTTAAATAGCAAATATGCAATACCAATTATAAAGCTTTTCCATCCGCCAATCTGTTCTTGCCAACTAGCTACAGACAAGGAGGGCTAAATTTAGGGATAAAATCAGAGAAAATGTCTATTTAGAAACCAGATTCCTCAACTCAGAACACAGAGAGCAAAGCAAAGGATAAGCAATATCTGAAAAGCATGATTCACATTTCTTACTCAGCAGAACTAGGAGTCATTGTCTCTGTCATTTGTGCAACATGATTTGCATTGAAGATGCCATCATAAACATCAGTATGCATTTATATCTTTTCTCCAATTCAGAGTTTTCAAAGTTTGGATATGCAATAATATTTTGCAACTAATAAAAAATGAAATCCAATGCAAACTGTGTTGCTTCTCAAATTCAAATGTTTTCCAAGTTGTAGAGTCATCAAATCTAAGGGCATCTGGTGTCCTCTCTGAAATTACTGCAAACAATCCAATCCAGAACTCCCAAAGTTGGAAAAAATATATCTTTGAAAAGAGATTGGATAAGGAATCTAAAATTGAATTGGATCATAAGGGAGGTGTTTGTTGAAACAAAATGTTTCAAAGGCACTTTAATATTAACATGTGTGCCATGAGACAAAAATAAAGATATTTTGCAAAGTGATATTAGTGCTGTTTTTAAATTCCAGGTTTTTATGTTGTTTTAGCAATCAAGAACATTAATTAAGAGGAGCTGTAATTTCAATATCTAAATCTCCGTCTGCCAGGGAGCGTAATAATTACTATCTCAGTACAATTCAATACAGGATTTATTTATTTAAGCCTTATCGGGATCTCAGGCAGTATATGCTGTTGTCTACCCTTAGGCTTATGAAATCATGCCTTCCTGAATTGCACTTGCCATTTCTCTCTGTGTACACTTCCTTCTGCACTACAATGGTGTCAGCATTTACCCAGTTGTTCATAATACAAGCCTAAGGCTTTTTTGACACATCTATTTGTTCTCATACTCATAATATACAATCCCTTATGATAACCTTGTGACCTCTTCATTTTGAAACCCTCTCCTCTTTGTCTCCTATTTTCTTGCAAAGCAACCCTGATTAAGCTATTATTGATCCAAAGCTTGCATGGTGGCTCACCCCTGTAATAATGTTGTCTGCTGGCACACCCCTATAACAATGAGGCATGTTGGCTCACCCCTGTAACAACAGTGTTTGGAGGCTGTTGTGGTGGACCTTGAGTTTCATGTCAGTTGGGGCTACCTAATGAATATGAGGCTTACTTGGGTCATTATGAGATCCTGTCTCAAAAAAATCAACCAACCAACCAATTAAATCTACTACTGTTTCTTTCTGGACATAGAGTAGACATGCACCTAATTAGCAAGCATCAACACTAGTTTCCAAAGAATTTTCTTTCTGTAGAAACTAATGTGACTTTTAAAAATGTAAAAATATGTAAAGGGATCTAGCTTGCCTGTGGATAATACAACTAGGCTACATAATATAATAGCTAATTAACTTTATAAATATACCAAAGATGTAATTGTCATACCAAAGATGTAATTGTCAAAGGCAATTATAACACAAACTTACTGTATTTTTATTTTCTTAAAGCATATGTAATGACCAGTCTTTCCCTCCCTTTACTACACAAATATGTGTGCTTTATGGATCCGATTCACAGCTCAACTTTCATGACATCTTTTCTTGTGAACATTTCCTGCTCGCTCAGACCACTCAAAACATTCACTTTTGTAAGCTAGTTTTCATTATTCTTTATTATTCTAGAATCATTGGTAGCTTGTTTCTTGATTTATATTTAATGTAGCAGAGTGTCAAATATACTGTAGATGCTGCACAAGTATTTATTGAATGAGTGAGGTGTGAGTTAATGAATGATAAATTATCTGTGGGAGTTTCCAATTTGATTCAACTATATTGCTTTATTATTTTAAAAAATTCATTCTAATTAATAACAAAATGAACTGTTAGGTTTATGGTAGACCATTATTTATCACGTTTCTTCTAAAAGTATTTTCTACAAAAAAATCACATTTATTATTGCTATAATTTAAGAATATTGACATATTAAGATCAAATCTAATATAGTTACAGTTAAAAATTTAAAAGTAATGGCGTTTCAAGCATAACATCTCTTTCTTATCAGAATAGGAAATGAAAGTAATGAAGTCCAAATGTTATGTCAGCACATTTTAGAAAGATCAAAGAAATTTGATCATCAGAATCCAATCATTTTGAAAGACAGATTGGAATTGGTGTTAGGAAATTTAGACCTAGAAGAAGTTGGTGCAGTTTTTATTACTGGGTAAGTACTTAGCTCACTGTTTCAATAGTTGAAAAGTATGTAATTGATCTGGGTGTGGAGGCAAAACCCTGTAATACAAGGACTTCAGAGGCAAGACAGGGCAGTCAGGAGTTGAAAGGGACCCTGAGCTACATAGAGAGACCAGTGTTAAACAAAGCAAAGCAACACAATCCAACAACACAACAGAAAGAAAACAAGTAGCAAAAAAATAAATATTTCACTTAATATACTTTGCAGTCTTAACTGGATTGATATTTTACATCTGGTGATTTATTGAAAAGGTCTCTATTTTATTAGTTGGCCTTTCCTCAGTACAGAATTTCTGAACTGCTGGTTTTACGAGGAGAGTTTTTCTGAGCTCACAGTATTGGGACCAAGAGCATGGTGCCTGCTACTGCCCTCTTCTCCAGTTCCCCACTGCAGTCAAATCAAGACACACAGGAGGCGCCTGAGAGAATGGAGTTCCCAGACTCTTTCAAGGACAAGCTCCCAATGGCTAAAGACCTCCCACCAGGACCTACTTCCCATCACTGACACTCTGAGGACCAATTAAGCTCTCAGTCACCACAGATCCACAGGAAACAAAACCATGACGGTTTCTAAGAAATTACGGTAGGTTCAACTGCCATGGTTAAATATTTGTTCATCTTGAACTGATGTTTAAACCATAACTTGGAAATGGTGCTAAACTATGTGGAAGTATCTTTGCATGTTTCAACTCAGATCTGTCTTTCCCAGGGATGAGAGATCACACTGACTTGCTTCAGAAAAGTCACAACAGATGGATTCTCACCATGCCCTTGTTGAGCTCCTGTTAAGGTGTCTGAGTCATTTCAAACACTGGTCTCATCACATTGTCTTAAGAATCTGGGATGTATCTCTCAGCATTTAGAAATCTAACGGGACTGATAGTTCATCTGGGAAGCAAAATAATGGCAAGTATTTAATCCTTCCCCTATGCAAAATAATTTACCTCTCATTTTCCAAGAATCATCTTGATACACACACACACACACACACACACACACACACACACACACACACACACTTTCTAATGTCATCTGTATGAGCATACCCTGAGGCTTTGTCAAACTTTCAAAGTAATACTTTAAAGAGGTTGCATATACAGACATACCTTTCATCTCTCTAGCCAACATTTATCTTCATTTCTAAATTTTTACATTTTTATCAATTTTTCATGTGTGTGCTTATGAGCACATATGTGTACCCTATAGATAAAGAGGTCAAAGGGCAATTTGTAGGAGTCAATTCTCTACCACGTACATCCTGGATATTGAACTCAGGCTGTTAGGGTTGTTGACCAGCACCTTTCCTCACCAAGCTTTCTAGCCAGCCCTCTTCCTGTATTTCTACTAAAGACTTACTTTATTTGTGTGTGTGTGTGTGTGTGTGTGTGTGTGTGTGCACAGGCACACATATGCAGGCTTTGATTCCTAGTGCCTGAAATTGTGGGTGGTTGTGAGCTACCCAGTGTGAGTTCTGGAAACCAAACTTAAATCTTTTGCAAGAGCAACAGATGCTCTTAAGCACTGAGCTCTCTCCACCTGTACCCATTTCTTCACGTATTTTTAACTAGCTAACTTCAATGAGACATTTTCGGGCACTAAACACAAATATTTAGAATTTTTAAATGTAGGTTTTTAAAAAGTTTTCATGCAATCTTATTTATTTCAAAAAATACAACATGTAAAGGGTATTAACATATATCATATTAATCTCAATAAATATTAATTACAAACAAAGTAATTCCTGAAAATTCACACTTGTTCCTGAAGATTTCTTTTTATATTTAATGTGTGTGTTTGCTATGGGTATATGCTCATTAACGCAGGTGCCGGCAGAGGCCAGAGCTGTCAGGCGCCCTGGAGATGGAGTTATAGATAACCTCTGTGAACTTCCCAACATGGTGCTGGGAAGTGATCTTGAGTTCACTGTCAGAGCAGTGTATGCTTTTCACCACAGAGCTATCCCTGCAGCCACCAATCTAGACTATTTAACCACGGCTCTTATTGTAGATTCGATCTCCCATTAGGCATCAGGTCTTCAAGGCTACAGAATTCTTTCCCCTAATTTCTTAACTAATTGATATGTACACACATAAAATTTATATTAATATTATATACATGTAATACACTATAATATGTAATATAGCAGATGATATTGCCATGAATACAATTATATATGATTTAGGAGAAATTAGTTTCCAGGTATTTCTTTGTAAAACTGCTTCTCCTTCAAATGCAGGCTTCCACATGCTAATCAGGTAATCTATACAGAGAAAAATGTAAAGACATTCACTCTTCAGAGACAGTTAACTAATAGTCAAATACTTTTTTTTTGAATGCCTTTGGATATAAGGAGCGTAAACTGTAAGTTGAGAATTGAAGGGTTGTCATTGCCCATGTATGTTGTTCTTTGGGGAAGGCAGGAAAATGTCTGCTTGTTGTGTGATGATATTAACTTTCAAAGCTTGTGGTCCTGCAGCCTATGTCTACTTTCGTCAGTGCTTGGAGAGAGAAGACAGAGACTGTGTTTAAAAACACTTGACAGTAAGTGACTGGCAAACTTACATGAATAACAGTCTTGATTAATTGAGATCTTTCCCTAGGACCATTTTAATTAAGTGCTTAATTTGTATTATCTTCTTTAATCTTCAAAAATGACTTTGGTATTGACAAAACTGTGTCTATTCAATAGATTTAGGCACTGAAAAATTCCAGGATGAGGATTCAATCCCACAGATGGCTTCCTCAGATGTTCTGCTTTCCAGAATACACTGTAATTCATCTTTCTGCAGATCAGAGGGACAGTTTCATCAAGCTTCAATCAATTTGGACTGTAATCGTCCTTATGTACTTTCCAAATCCAAAATGCTGAAGCCCATATTTCCGTGGAGCATCTCACCATGGAACGTCACCGCCTGAAACCTTCCCTGTATCAACAGCAGCCACTGTTTCTTCTTTATAGTTATTGTTGGCCCTTGATATCCTGCTTCTGAACATTGATTATAGTTCAAAACTTAGTTTAAAATACTGATGAAAGGACAGCTTTGTTAATGAAGGAATGCATATCAAGACATTGGAAGCAGTAGTTAGGAATCAATGACTTCTAGTGTAATTCTTTCACTAAAATTTGGTAAGATGTAGACCTTATTATTATTTTTAGCATGATAATGCAGTTTGTACTATGCGTTAGGAATAGACTAACAAATCAGTAATCCTTCTTAGCTTCTACTGCAACTATTTCACTGAAATTTGGTCATAGTTGGGCTTTTACCCCAGCATTACAAAAAAAAAAAAAATCACGGCTGCTGTCTGAAATGCTTCCTCCCTTTCTCCTTCTCGCCTTTGATTTCTTCCTTCCTTTCCTTTTATTATTAGTGTGAGTATGTAAGTGTGTATGTGTGTGTGTGTGTGTGTGTGTGTGTGCGTGCAATGTATGTACTTGGGAGTATGCATGCCATGGTAGGCAAATGTAGAGGCATTGACATCCATGGAATTTTTGTGTATTGAACTGGACTCAAGTAGACAGGCGTACAGAGCAAGCACTGAGCCCTTTTGGTAGTCCTTTTCTTCCTTTTTTTGAGACAGGGTCCCACACTGTCGCTCAGGATGCTTTGGAACTTACTATGTATTTCAGACTTGCTTCAAAGTAGCAATCCTCCTGCCCCAGTGTCCCGAGTGCCAAGACTACAAGCATGACATGTCATGTCCACTGTGTCTAAAGCTTTCCTTAAGTTCAGATTCACTCTGTGTTTGTTTAGTCATCAGGCAGCCATCTGAATTTTTTCCAAAGGATAAAGTATAAAGGGATTGTTGACTATAAAACAACAATTAATGCATCTACTGAAAATTTTCAGACATACTTGTGTCCTAATGAACTGAAATTCAAAGTCCAAAACACCCTTTACAGATCATCTCCTCCGCATGGTGTTCCATTTCAAAGCTGCTGCAATAAACATAACATTAGTTGAACAAACATCTCAGTCTAATCAAGCATCTGTTTGCCATCCCCGCATTGCGTAGCTGCAGAGATCTGCTGCACTTTCTTTAGTATTCTCAATGGGTTTCTGTGTTTATAAAGGTCCAGAAATAATCTTACAATTTCTTCTCCATATGGTGCCAGGAAAATTGGCATAAGATCCTTTCTGACAGAAAGCATATATGGCTCTCTTATTCCAGAATATCAAAAGTTTGCCACAAAGGCAAAACTATCAAACAAATGTTTAAACCACCCTCTGTTTAATCTTATCCGACTGATTTAGGTCCTGTATGTGTCAACTTTAGTGCAATGAAAACAAACAAAAGTCTCTGCATCCTTCTCTAATCTGAGGTCTACTTGTTAAGCATGACCTCAATCGATTTTAATATTAATTTCTTTAAGATGAAGGATGTATTATTGTTTAGCCAAGAACCAGACATGACATCATTCTGTGGACACTATCTATATTTTGGTACTGATTATATACACAAAAGAGACGAAGAGGACACACGTGGATAGTTATTGAACAGAGAGCTGGCTCAGTCATTTAAGTCCGAAGAATCTCATGTTTAATATGTGTTCCAGTTTCACAGCTGCCTCAAATGTCTGAAATGACTTTACCTTGTGTAAATGAAACCACAATCAAAACCTTTGAAGCAGATCATACTTAAGCTGCACAGAGAACATTGACAACTACACACTGTAGTCTATCATCTTAAACTTACAACTACGTGCATTCTACCATCTTTAAAAAGCATATTATGACAGTGAATTACCAATCTGAAGCTGATGTCACTTTTACTATGTCTGAATACATTCAACAGCAAATACATCTGTATAAGATTTAATGAAGGCAATATTTAAGATATTAGAAAATATTAGCCAGGCATAGTAGTGAGCACCTCTAATTCCAGGATTTAGGAGGCTGAAATAGGAGAACTATATGCTTGAGACAAGTCTGAAACACACAGGGAGCTCTAGGTCAGCCTGGGTTATGGTGCAAAACTGTCTCAAAAAGAAACAAGAAGCAAATAAACAAACAAAAAAGAGGCAAGAACATATATTAAAGCTAAAACATTAGAAAATACAAAATAGCATAATCGTTCATAATGTCGCTCTTAAGTTAAAAAATTAATTTTCAATATTGATTGAAAACCAAATGGAATGAACATTGCATAAAACCCCGGTGTTAGACAGTAGTGAGTATTGGCTTAGGCAGTGTCCTGGTGTAACGTTTGCTTTCTTATATGGTAATGAAGAGATTTAACTTGGGAGCTCAATGTGAAGCAATAATATGGTTCCAAGTACACATGGTTCCTTTAACCTGGTCAAGACGCATTGCCAGATACTTCAATTAATGTGCACCAGGGTCACAAAATCCATTTCTTATCAGCCTAAAACACTCATGCAGTAAATTTTATTTTCAAACCCCAATCTCTAAATTGAATCTGTGTACCTAAAAACTAGAGCACAGAAACCTAGTCGTTGGGTTTTCTCCCAGATAGCATCTTCAGAAATGGCACACGACTTTGTATGCTATATTTAGCTAAAATATTTGGTTAGATTTTCATCATCCCAGAAAAAGTCACCATCTCTTTCCGTTTAAATAGCAGACTCAAGTGTTAATTTCCTCCTCAGTCTAGGGACCAGTTTTGAAGTCTTCTGACATTCTGTCTCATGGCAATGGTAATTTATTTGGGAACTTAAAAACAATTTAATGTAGATCTATGAATCTGTATACTAATACATATTTCTTGGTAATATAAATTATGTATCTGAACATAAGATTGCAGAAAAAATTCTTGTTAATATGGAAAATAGCATTGCCATGTACTACATCCCAGAAGAAGCGACGTTTCAGGAGTTGGGTTTGTCTGGCCAACGCCACTTAAGATAATAACATTTTTAATGAAAATTCTTTGACTTGAATATAAAATACGATTGTTTAACTACATCTGGGTGCTGGAACTTTCTCCCTGTGTTCCAGTTGTTATAAACACAGTTTGTTTTTCTTTTCCCTGTAGCCTCGTTCTCATCCTAATCCCAGCTGTCAGCAAAGTGTGGTGCTACCAGACCAGCGCCTCTATCTGTGGCCAGTGGGAGTGCACCAAATTGTTAAGTAAGCCAGTCAAAACATTAGACAAGTCTTGCTTAAGGATTTAATTTTCAGAAAAATCACAATATGCACACTAAACAAGTATATTTCTACCAATTTTTAAGAACGGCCCAAATGTTATACCCGTTTTTGTCCATGCACAGTGAAGTCTTCTTATGAGACTATATAATATCAGAGCAAGAGTTGGGTGTTTCGTAAAGAGAGAGAGAGAGAGAGGAGAAGATAAAATCATATCACAAATAATCATGAAAAAGTTTCAGAAATATTTACAACTTTTAAGTTGATGATGTCTTGCCATTCTCCTGAACCAGTAATCTTCTAGTTGGTTACATCTCTACTAAAAAGGACGAGAAAACACCATTTTTTTTTTTGAGGAGAGGTGTCTGAGGTAGGCATATTTATGGAATGTTAAAACACCACTTTGTAGTGAAGTAACATTTGGGGATGGAGATGGAAGCTTTACATTTTGTGTCAATCATCACATAAAATGATTCGATGTTGTAGAGAGGTCTCACTTATCACCAACATACATCACTTTTCCAGTTCAGTCAAACTTATAAATGGATAGTAACATAACATGTTTTAGTAACTAACTGTAACAAAATGAAGTCTTTCACGGTGTACTTATTGTTGTAAGAAAGTGAAGCCTGATCTTTGGTTGTTTCTTAGAAATAAACAAAGCTCCATGTTATGCTGTATTTGTAAAGGGCTGGTTATAGAAAAGAAAGAAGGGTGTTGGTTAGGACGAACAACACAGAAAGTTCTTTTTGTAACCAAAACTCTCATGGCTATTAGCAAATTAGAAACAAAAAACTTGAGTTTTCTCAGTGCCAATGATTTTGTGTATCTTAGAACTGTGAAAAGCTCAGGCTGGGAACAGAAGATCAAGTAAGAAAAAGTAGTCATTTTGATTCTTGGGCTTTTCAGGAGACAAAGGCGAGAGACTCCCTTCCTCAAACACAGAATTGTAGTAAGACCTGAGCATCAACGGTATAGCTGCCTTAGTCAGTGCTAACTGCTTAGTTTACTAATCTCTGAAGAAGTTTCCAAAGCGACAAATTAAAATTCAGGCTTGCCTCATTGATCATTCAAAATGAAACAGGAAAAAACAGATATATGGAACAAATCAACCTGAAATTTTGTGCTACCCTTGCTCATTCTTTATATAATTTTCAGATAAGTATACTGAGTATTTCTCTCTAGTCAAATATTTGGGTTGAGATTATATATCGGAGAGTCTCTGTTTATATCATTTTCAGTGAGCAAAATTAAAAAAGGTAAGTGCTGGACTAAAGCAGAAGCTCCATTCATGATGCTCTTCTCTCTCTCTCTCTGTGTGTGTGTGTGTGTGTGTGTGTGTGTGTGTGTGTGTGTTTCACATCCATACAAGGGTATGATGTGTGTCAGCACACACAGGATAGAGGCTCACATTGAGTCTCTTCCTTGATAACCTTCTACCTTATTTGGTCTCGCTCTTCTTCATTGTTTCTCATGCTACCATACTGACTTATGAAGGTGTTGGGAATCTAAATTCAAGTCCCCATGCTGGTGCAGCAGGCGGTTTACATCCACTGAGTCATCCCTCTAGCTCACGATTCATAATGTCTTAGTAAAGTGCATGCATGAAAGGCACCAGGTCCTCTGCGTATATGTTATGACTGTCAGCTTGGTGTGTCTGTGACATTCCTAACGGTAGGAACTGCTTTCGCCTTTCTTTCCGTCCTATGGGGTTGCCTTGTCCAGCCTTGATCCAGGGGCTTGCACCTTGTCTTATTGTATCTTGTTTTGTACTGTTTGGCTGTTGTCTCTTGGAGGCCTGCTCAGTTCTGAAGAGCAGATGCAGGAGCAGTGGATCTAGGGGAGAAGGGAGGTGAGAGGAGCCAGGAGCAGAGGGAGGGAAACTGTGCTTCGGATGTATTGTGTCAGAGAAAAATCTATTTTCAATTAGAAAAAGAGAAAGGAGTAGCAATACAGGAAGGCACTGTTCACAGGTGAAGCATGTTATAGATTGACAAGACATTTTGTTAGTATCTAAGGACACAAACAAGAATAAGAAATAGTCACCAGGGCTTTCAGTCACTACTGAAATGCACACAGACATTCTGGAAATGCACTTCAAAAATGTATTGATCTAAAACAAAATAAAAACGCTATGACATGAAAAAACTATAATTCATAATAAATAGAATATTTTAGTTTTACAAAGAAATTGACTTATGTGTTGGGCCTTAGGCAATGAATATTAGTTTATGCTATTCCCAATATTGAAATAACTCAGTTTCTACCACGAATGCTAACTGAGCATTCTATCCCATTCATTGTGCCTGGTACAAAGATTTGTTGATGTGAGATGATACCTATTGCCCTACATCTGCACACATTCCTCAAAGGGAGAACTCACAGTTGCCAGGGATGATAACTAAATTTACCTAAGTATGTGGACAAATAAAAAAATATGCTTTGTTGACTTATTTACTTTTATTATCCAGAAATGCTAACACAGAACTTCTCTTGGTTATCTTACTATATTTAGTACCTTGCATTTTAGTTCTGTAACTGTAATATATATAGGAAGAATCTTTGAAGACTGACTCAAAAATTCATTTTAAAGGATGAAGAAGGCAAAGAGTTATCAGCTACAGGCTGGCCTTGTCTGATGATGTATCTGCCTGGTAACATGGAGAGACAGTCCGAGGTCACATCTTGCTCAACAGGAAATAGTATCTCTCTCCAGGCTCTTAAGTGAGGAGGAGATGGGCAAGAAAATGAAGATGTCTCTTGCACCTAAGGCTCAGACAAATCACAAAAGAGGGGGCAGAAATGTCCTAAGAGCCAGAGTACTAGAATGTTTGCTGAGAGACTGAGTCTTCCACATAGGACAGACAGGCTGCATCTATGAAATCTCAATGCTGTGGTAGACTCTACAGAATCTGAAAAATAACAGTACCAATTGACATGTCAACATGGATGAAAGAGCACTCACAAGGCCCCATCACTAGAGGGAAAGCTACAGTCAATTAATGATCACTGACAGGAAGAATTAGTCTTCCCTAGGTGAGAATAAACTTAGTTGGCTAGACACTACCAAGTGGTCAGCCCTAAAACCATATACATTCAAGCAGCACTAAATGGGCAGAATCCAGGAGGAAATATATATATGTATATGCATGTATATGTATATTTATATACATAGATATATGCATGTATGTATATACATAAATTTGTATATATTGATATTTAAAGAAAAGTTACAGCTGCAGAATTGGACAACACTTGTGAACCAATTCTTTTCACCACTTCTGGGTTGCATCCCTTGATCCATTCTCCAAAGATAAAAGGGACCTCTAATAGGGGAGACATTGTACTAACGCAGGCCTTGGGATCAATGTGCAATACTTATCAGTCTCAGTGATGACAGCAATGAGGATAATGATGATAAAGGTGAGCAATGACTCCCTGTCAATTCACAAATTGATTAGGTAAGATTAATTCATTATTAAGTCTTGTTTGCTTGGAACCATGCAAGCCATATTGTATGTGACCCATTTAAAACGGACTCTTGCATATAGTTAGTAGGAGGAGCGAGCTATCACCGAAACATGTCTCTAGTATTTCCAAAAATATCAAATTGTGCATTGATCATGATGGTGATGGCTATGATGCTGGAAAGAAAACAACTTCTAATTTTAAATCACTTGGCATCTTTATAGCTGAAATCCTACTCGGACATTTCTTACTGATACAGTGCCAAGCATGCAAAGACACACAAGAAATATGAGGTATATCTATTTGGAGATGAAAAATCCAACAAAAGATCTTCATAGCCAAGATATAATCTACAGTTTCAGTAATTGAAAATGTAATGTTTTAAGTTTAATTCTAAAGAACATATTAGCATACCTACTGAAAACAATGTTGAAAAGAGAAAAAACACTTGGTGTAGGAGGTCCTTCTGACTATGTGTTGCTTTCATTGGTTGAATAAAGAAAGCGCCTTGGCCTTTTGATAGGGCAGAACTTAGATAGGTGGGAAAGACAGAACAGAATGCTGGGAAGAAGACAGAGAGGCAGAAGCCATGAATCTCCTGCCTGAGACGGACGTAGGTTAGAATCTTGCCGGTAAGGCACAGTCACGTGGTGATACTCAGATTTAAGAGAAATGGGTTAATCAAGATGTGAAAGTTAGCCAATAAGAGGCTAGAGCTAATGGGCCAGGCAGTAATTTAATTAATACAGATGTGATTATTTTGGGTGTAAGCTAGGCAGCTGGGATGAAAAGCAGGCCTGCTCTTCCTACTACAAATACTCTTTAGCAGTTTTGGAAGACATTACAAACTCAGATAATGACTACTCAATCAAGTGAATATGGAACTTCCTTTAACTAGAAATGGCATTTAAGTTAATGCATTTTTAAAAAGAAATAAATCCCATTACCAATTGGTTCAGAGTGAGAAGAAATTGCAAGTCACAAGTCTTTCAGTAGTTTTTTTTATCCCAATAGAAAATACTTTCTTTCTTTCTTTCTTTCTTTCTTTCTTTCTTTCTTTCTTTCTTTCTTTCTTTCTTTCTTCTTTCTTTCTTTCTTTTTTGCAGGCAGTAGAAGCAGAGACAACACTGTGTATTGGAACATGTATTTTTCAAAGAAGTCATAAAAATCATGACTATTAGCTCATTGGTTGTCAAAGGCCCAAACCAAAAATTTATTGATGTTAATGATGATAATCATGAAAGTAAAAGTATCTAAATCACAGAAAGGCAATAGTGTCTATTAGTGCTATAGAATAGTTTGTAATTAGTGGGAAAGCATGCTGATATATTGCAAGCAATATTTTGAAGGTCATTGAGCTATCAGCTTGCCTTCATGCTTTCAATTAAATACACACTAAAAAAATCTGTGATTATTTATGGAAAGTATTTTATAGTGCTTGTAGAATAGTATATTACAAATTCTGGCTCAATGTAAGAACAGAAACGGCTGATCTAATGCACCATTAAGCAAAACCGCATCTTTGCTGTACATTTTTTGAGCATTAAACTAATTATGATGAGGTTTGGATTTTACTATATGCTGCATATTTAATCTTTTTAAGACCCTATCAAGTTAAATCACGAGACACAACTTGTTTATGCTATAAGCAACAGCATGCAATATTAACAAAGCACAATATCCTAGCTTAGCTTAATTAGAAAAAAATCCATGTGTTCTTAAATACATTTAGGAATGTAACACCACATAGCTCTAATGTGAACTTACTACTTAATTATATTTGAAATTAATTTATATGACTTACAACCTCTTTTCCTTTTTCTGTCTCTTAGTATAGAATGTTTCTCTAATGATCTGCTTAAAATTAGCCTTTGTTGAGGATCACGGGAAACAAGAAAGAGGAAGTGAGTCTTGCTGGCAGGGAGAAACACTGGCTGAGAGATTACAGCTCAATTGGATTACCGGGTGGCGTTCGTTCACCCTATCCAGTCAATTCTCTGAACTGCACCTTATAAAGGCCCTTCCCACCAGGCTCTGTCCAGGCGCCACCAGGATATTCTACTGACAGAATCTATCATAGAGAAGAATCTATTTTCAAATTCTCTTTTCTCCTCCTTCCTTTCTCCACCCTTCTACTCCTCTGTCTCTCCCTTCTCTCTCTTTCTTCTCTACCCTTTTCCTTTATCTCTATACCTCCCTCTCTCTCTTTTTCTTTTTTTCTTTTCTTGCCTTTTCTTCTGAGAGGATCTATACTGGGCAGACTTCCCCCAAACCTGCAATCTTTCTGTTTGTCCTTCCACAAAGCATTCTGATTACAAGTATGCACTACCACAACACAATTCTATTTCCTACGCTTAACACCAAACTGAAATTAAGTAGTTTACTACTACAGAAAACATCTAAGGAGCATACATGCCAACATTGACTCGGCTCTGGGAGCTTTCAGGGCTATTGACTCTCTTCTTTGTGTTTTGACTTTCAGGCTCAACGACATAGCAATCTTTAACTTTCAAAGCAAAAAGTATGATGGGATAAGTCAATATCAATACTAAAAATATATTTTGACATAAGAAGTTCATGCTTGTTGATCAGTTAACTAGGTTACTTTCTTAGATTCACATGAGTTTAGCAGCAGAGGTGACTTCTGTTCGCTTGTGGAGAGCAGAAAGGAGCCGCCTCAGAACTGAATCTCATGAGCCAATCAAAAGAAGTCAAGACTATTTACCTTCACAAATCGTGACGCCGTTTCCAGAAAACCCCACACCGCAGAAGCAGGCTTCCACACCGTTGTGGATTTCACACTTGGCATTTGGTAGACACGGTGTCTTGGTGCAATTTTGTGTGTAGGAACAATTCAACAAAGTGGAGAAACCCACTAAATAAAATCAAACATAGACCTTATCAAAAACAAGAAACTTCCCATCCTCGTGTTAAAGATCAATAGTCCACAGTGCTCTTACATCTTTTCATCTAGAAAGGTGTATTATGAAAAGTTCCCAATAAACTCATTTAGTTAAACCTTGGAAGAAAAGTGACTAGACCTAAAAAGTGAGGAACTTATAAGTTTCAGTAAAACTAAAACATAAAGGAGAATCCAGCCTTATAATAAAAACTATGAGGTCTTCCAGTCCAGGAAACGCAGTATCTCATGCACTGAAGTGAAGCGGCTACTTGCAAAGGTACAGCCTGACCGCAAAGCAATTTCCCTTCTCTTGCTTTGGGAGTTACCTTTTCCCTCCAGAAAGCAAGGTAAATTGAGTATCTGCGCCTCCACAAACTAAAATCTTATATTTTAAAGATGTTACTTGTGATAGCCACCAGAAGAAATGCATGTCTCTTCCCTTCGCCCGGTGTTCTGGCAATTGTCATTCTGTTCTTTTCAGGACAAAAATGCCTTTTAGGGCATCTTGTATTAGGAGAAGTTAAAACAAACTTCAGCACACTGTTCTGTGATTGAGCTCTCAGCCACAGAGCACCTGCCCAACATGACAAACAAAACTATGTTTTGAGAACTGTAGGAAATGATAAGCAAAGTCATAGAGTGTTTCTTTTTATTGTTCTGTTCCAGGCCCACTTAAAAGCAAGCTTGGGACGGAACAGGGATGAATCACAAAGCCATTGTTCCCGAAAAGAGTTATCTTGGATAAATGGTCCTTATCTGGTACCCAGAGAGTCTTACCAGCCCTTTATAAGACTATATGTACTTCCTAAACCTGGATTAATTTGCCTTCAAAGAAGTGATTTATTATCTCTCCCCATGCATCACCAAACAGGATTTTAAATGAACCCAAACTCCAGGCAGGCAGTAGCTTTAAAAATGTCAGGAAACCTCTCTCAAGCATTTGCGGTTTAGATTTCCCAAGTTTCTTGGAGGCGATCACAAGAAAGGTCAAAGTCTGAGACTTCGAGGACTTTCGGGATTTCTCCAGGAAAAATAAAGAGGTTAAAGCCCTGGGTCGTGAGTAGCAAGGTCCAGAGTGAAAAGGCCAAACAGAAAAACATCCTGTGAAAGCCCAAGTCTGTTTTCCTTGGAGACCTTGCCAGACAGACTTAACACTTGAACCCCAGCAAGTGAAAAGTCTCATTCCCTGGTTCCCTGCAGGTGGGCGTTCTGCTGCCTCCCAGGCCCAGCCCATACTCACCTAGAAGCGGGAGGAGTCTCATTGGAAGCCACGGAGCTGGCGGCAGAGCGCTCAAGGCTGGTGTGCGGGTCTGTCCTGGAGCTGGGCAGGCGCGGCAGGGTCCCGCTCAGTCCCCTGTGACGCACAGCTTCCTCCTGTCACTTTCCGGCCTCTTTTGTGTGAATATGTGCACAGCCCTGAGTCTGCAGGCCACGTCCGGCGCCAGGCCCCTTCACCCAAACAGCCTGGGCTCCATTCCCAGGCTGTGGCCTCAGATTCCCTATAGGAGCACAGAGGGGCCTCTGATGTGGCTTCGCATATGCTCCGGCTGCAGCCACCAGAGTGTCCTGAAAACTTATATTCACAGATCTCTCAGACCTATTGGGAGCTCCTTCTGGGATAGTGTCCAGAAGAGAGCCTCTGAGTCCCACTGATAGCTGTTCTGAAAGGCAAAGGGGCCAAGATGGCAAGAGGAGCCCAGCGTCTCTGAGGCACTTGGTGGGGGCTCAGTTTTCACCTGATGGGAGATTCAAGGACCCAGGAGCAAAACTGTGCTTAAAGAAAGAGCGAAACGTAAAAGAAACAAGTAATACTAAAAGTCACGCTTTGCGACTAAAAAACTTGGAAGCATAAAATGTTTTCTCTTTTCCAGCTAAATGTCAAGGGCGATTCAACACTGCTCCCCCATTCGTGGCACCCCTGGACAAGCTGTGCATCATAGCCAACTTTGTTTTAACTGTTTGTGCATGCGTCGGTTGTGTCAGTGACTGTCTTTCAGGCTGGAGACTAGAAACAGAGGAAAGATAATAAGATTCAGAGACGGCTTTTGCCTCCAAGCAAACAGCATCTTCCAGACACAGCAAGACCTATGCAGATGTGAACTCACACAGACTGTAACAGCATGCACGAGAACTGCACCGGTTCTAACCGGATACTGGACACTAAGTCCCACCCTTAAACAAGAAGCTATTATCAAGGTATGCCTGCTGGGAAAGGGGAAATCAGTTTTCTCCAGTGAAGAGTCACTGGAGGTATCTCAAGCACAGCCCCCATGACCAAGAACTGTTAACACAAAGCAGATAAATAATAATTTTATGGGCTTTTTGTTTAGCGTTGTTTGAGTATTTTTTTGTTTTTTTTTAAATTTTTTGACATATATTTTAATCTTCTCTCATACATTACATCCTGACCACAGTTTCCCCTCCTTGCATTCCTCCCAGTACCTACCCCTCATCTCCCCCCTCCCCCAGAACCACCCCTCCTCTGTTTCTCTTGATTTTCATTTATTTGGGTGGGGAAGAGAGGAGAAAACTAAGTTGACTTAATTAGGGTAGGGAGATGGGGAGGATCTGTGAGGAGCTCCAAGAGGGGAAACATGACCATAATTTTAAATAAGAAAATAAATAAAACTACTCAAGCAAAAAAAGAAATAATTCTAGCTTAAAAATTAAAATTAACTTGCAGACAAACTAATTTATAATAATAGAAATTAGACACATATTTGCCTGAGACTGGGGCAAGCTGGGAGACAGACCACAGAAATGTGCAACGGGGAATCTTGGGATAAAGCGGAGTCACACACCTTGCCGAGTGTGTGTGACACCCAAATTTATCCAAGGGTGTCCTTAAATGGGCGTGCCTTGTTACATGCAAGCTGAAGAAACTGTTTATGTGAGGTTGGTGTAAAGAAACAGAGGAAGTTCATCCCGCTAGCACGGGCCATCTTAACTTAGGAAGCAGGGCACAGCTCAGACACAGCCAGTGATTTTTCTCTCATGTTGCTCCCCTATGAAGATTGTGTCAAGAAGGTGAAGCTGTCGGTCAGGGAGGTCAAAAGGTGATCTGAGTGCTTACATTTCATGAAAAAGGTTTTTATTCATTAAAAGAATAATTTCCTTATTCTCCTTTTCTCTTCTTAAACACTGGATAGCAATGTAATGGGGAATTCCACAAGTATCTGAATGAAGAACCCCAAGGAACTTTCTAAGGCAAGGAGCAATATGCTCATAATTCAAAAAACAGACAGCAATTTCCTGGTCAAGAACAGCCTGCTGGTGCTGGGGAGACATGGGTAGATTCCTGAAAGAGCTGTATGAAGCCAGAATGATCCAGTCGATTTGGTGTAGCCATGCATGGATAGCCATGTATTCTAACCATAGCTTGATTGCCATTGAAGCAGAAGGTATGGAGGTGTTCAATTTGTTTTATGTGGGAAAAGTTGGATTCTTTTACCAATGCTGTAAAGCCAGGATGAGAACTCATTTTAGAAGGAAAAGGGGAACGATTCTGCCATCATTGTGTTAACTTCAGCATTCTAGTGACCTGAATCAATCTTTGTGGTCTGAGGTGTTTAGGTTAAATGAAGTTGAGTTTCAATGTACATTTGCAAAAACTAGATTCAAAGGGCTTAAATATAGAAATTCATTATTTTATGAGAAAAGTTATACACCAAGACACAGAACCTATTTGAAAAAGTCATTAATCTAAAATAATTTACTCCACCTATCTGACACACACATTTAACCTTTAGATTTTCCCAAAGATAACAGAAGATAGCAAAATATTCACAAATGTTATTCTTGTGTAAAAATTAACAAAAGCAAATTAGCACTTGAATGCTACATAAATATGTTTCTCTGTTCACGCTTATTAAAAGCTGGGAGCTTATTCATACTTCAAAAATGATGTCATACAAAGGACATAGTGTTTAATGGTGCTTGTGGTTTTAAGACTGCTCATTGTAAGATCAGAATCATTTTTAATGTGCATTGTTTGAGAAAGTCTGTATTGTGTGACAGATTAGATATGAGTTCACTGTGCGGCTCTGAATCCATTGTCTTTATAGTACTTCAGAAAGGCACTGGGACTTTTCAATAAAAATATTTTGTCAGTGAAGGAAACCTATTTTAAAAGCAGGGATTACAAAGGAATTATGCGTGTGTCTTATGTATGTATTATCTGTGTGACTTTATGTACACGAGCGCAGTGTCAATGAAGGCAAGAAGAGGGTGCTTGGTGATTGCTCTGTAGCTGGAGTTCCAGGCAGTTGTGAGCTGCCTATGGTAGGTGCTGGGAACTGAACCTCAGTCCTCGGCAAGAGCAATAGGTGCCTTGAACTTCTGAGCGATCTCTCTAGGTTGGACTTCTGAAGACAGCAGTCACCTAAGACTTTACTTTGCTTGAAGTACAGCGCATGGAAAGAAGTCACTATAAGCTTCCTTTCTGTGGCTTTAGGGAAAGATTGGCACACTGGTGCATTTTACTTCAAAATGCGAGGTCTTAATGCTTTGTCTTACCTCTGTCCGCAAGAGGACAGCCTTGAGGTGACCTTGGAAAGGTCAAACTGTGACGATCTGGGCTTAGCACTTCACTTCATATAGAGTGGACTCTGGAAAAATTGCTGGTTGTCAATTGATTCCATCACATGGAAGCAACACCACTCATTTGTCAGAGGACAGTGTGTGTGACAGACACAGTGTAGTACACACTACATACCAAACATACCGTCTTGTAACATTGAACACACCTAATATAAGACATCAGTACAGAGGGTATGAAGACATTATCCAGAGCCATGGCTATTGTTCCCACAAAGGCCATTGGTAGGAGTGTTATGCCCTTTGCCCATTCCTTGGTTAGAATAACATTTTTCTTATCATAAATTTTGTGGCTGGATTCTTTTCCAGGCCTGTGATAACTGCTTTAAGTATTAGTTATTCTCCACCATTCATATTTGCTAAAGTTAGTGAATTTTTGTCTCCAATTTGTAAATTGAAGTAATTCATTATGACTTCACATTTTCTGTTTCTTTAGGCTGTTAAGTAGAATACAAGTATCTGTGTAGAGCTTTCCAGAATTGTTCAATTAGTGTCAAAGGCAGCACTAACAGGCCTTGGGGTGCAATTCAGCTGGTAGAATGCTTTCCTAGTGTCCATGAGCCAGATATACTAGCCCAGGCCCCTCATCCCAGCACGCTGGAGGTGGAGAGAGGATCAGAAAAGGAGGTATGTTTGGCTACATTGTGATTCTGAGATTAGTCTGGATAGGTGATACTGTCTCAAATAGAAAACAAGACAGTGCACAAATACAAAATTCACAGTCTACACTTAGTGAACATACTATAGAAAAGTGAAGAAACAACATGAATTATTTGTAAATAAGACTAATTTGATATGGTATGATTAATATTAAGAAGTTAAAAAGCTTTAGCACTGTCTCAGTTCCCACAGTGTATAGCAACTCTCAAGAGCAGATAAAGATAAGGCCTCTCATGGGGAGTCAACAAAGCCTGCAACAAGGCCTTGCCCTTTCTGAGGAGTGGATAGGGGTGGGTTGGTGGGAGGTGGTGGAGGGGAGGAGAGGGTGGAGAGGAAGCTGTGGTTGGTCTGTAAAATGAATAAAATAAAATACAAAAATTAAATATGAATAATTAGCTGGAGAGAGAGAGAGAGCGAGAGAGAGAGAGAGAGAGAGAGAGAGAGAGAGAGAGAGAGAGAGAGACTGAGTGACACACGGACTTGTCTGTTTAAGGTCTTACTTCACCTGGTTCTGGGAATGCAAAGGTCAGGGCTGTCATTCTGTAGTTATGTATCACTATTATAATTATGTAATTAGATAATGGCTGATTGTCAGGTGCTGTGGAATATAGGGGCTGAAGCAGAAAGACCGCTGGAGTCTTATCTACATAGTTCCAGATTAGCCTAGTTATATACAGCTGTAGCACCCCAACAAGGACAGTAAAACAGTGGCTCTCATTGACTGGCTCAATACATTTATACAACAGTGCATAGCCAAATCTGTTCAAAATGCTATTTTGTGTTGGGAGATTCGCTGGAAATGCTTGCCTCAGGTATCTTGAATGTTCCAGACACATTTTATGGCATTGGTACCAGACACATTTTATGGCATTGGTACGACAAGGGCCTGTATTTTCCTGTATTCATTAAAACAACAACAACAACAAAAACAAAAGACAATGCAATGGCTAAAATTAATTATTTGAACAGGAATTCATAGTTTCTAAACAGGATGGGGAGGCAAGTCTTTCCTTTTTGTCTTCTATTTCATTCATGAACTAACAAGAGAATAAGGAGATACTGCAGTGTTTAGACCTAGATACTTAAGCACATCTCAAAGTGTGTGTCCTCTGTAGGTTATAATATTTTGGAGTTTTGTAAATATATTATATCAAAAATAGGGCTGGGAGACAGCTCAGCTAACAAATCTCTTGTCACTCAAGAGTAGAGATAGGGATTCAGGCTCCTACACTCATGTAAATGCAAAGCAGGATCTGAAGGCCAACTGAAAATCCAGCACTGGTGGAGAAAACAGGGTTCCTAGGGCAAGTGGGCTAGGAGACTAGCCAAACTGGTGAGCTCTGATTTCAAAGTTAGAGATCCTGCCTCAGTGTGTAAAGTGAAGAACAAGCGAGAAAGACACCCAATAGCAAACTCTACTATGCAGACGGACAAGCACATATGGCCTCCTACACATGCAAACACACAGATGCATGCATATCACACCCCCATAATATGTAAAAATTATTGTGTCTTAATATACATTTGTACTTAAGTACCATCCAATTATGAGGCATTTAAAAGAACATTTTCAAAGCCGACCTCCTGAGTGTGAGCAGGAATACCTGTCTAGTTGTCTAGCTGGGGATTCTCTCAGTAGAAAGGGGTCAGAGCATCTGAAGATTTTCATTGTTTCATGGAAGGGAGGGGACCAGAGTTCTTTTCCGGTCTGTTTTGTGACCTTCAGAAAAATCACTAATCTTTTGAATACTCTGAGAACAGTTTTTTATTCTCTTAAGATTCCACTTCTGAAGATTTATAAACTGGCATTCAAACTTAGAAATAGAGCCTTCTGATCCAGACATGGAGAAGGAAGGGAAGGTAGGGAGAGGGAAAAGAGAGAGAGAAAGAGAGATCTAAGCTAATTATTTGCCTTTTGTTAGACTTTCAAATTGTTTCATTAATTTATCTTCCTTTGTTTGGACCTTTTCCCTGTCATACAAATATTAAAGTGACCTCATCTTTTCAAAGGGCAGCGCTTCTAAAACAGATACCACAGTGAGATAGCTTTCTATTTAATAGTGTTACACATTTTAGCTCTGCTTCCCACATGTCATAGTGCTGATTCATTCAGAGTTGATTGCTCTGGTTCATCAAATTGCTCTGAATAACATCTCAAGAGGTTACCAAATCCATCAGGATGTATGAGTAATTTAAATAATTTCTTCAGGTTTGCAATGCATTATACATTATATTAAACTTCATCTACCTTTGGGATTTTTCAATTGCTAGTTTATTTTATCTTCATATAATTCCTCACAATTGATCATTTATTTTAGGAAAATTAAATATTATAATTGAGTAGTAAGAGCAACTAGCATCCATTGTTGGTGATGAACACATGGAAGATACAAGTTGTGGTTCAGAGCCCTGAGGAGCATCTTTTTTTTTTTTTTAACTTCCTATCTCATGGGAATTATCTTTTTAGACATACTCTTTCTGCTATGTCACACACCTTTAATTTTGGCCAAGATTTAATTTTCCCTTATAACATGTTTTATTAATAGCCTTCTGGGAAGGGATATTGGTTTAAGTAGAAAGTGCCTTGGAAGTCTAGATTACATTAACTGATACGCTTTTGTACTTTATCTTATTTTAAGTTTTTTTTATATAACAACATGGTTGTCAAGTTTCTCCATTTCTCACTCTATGTTATATATAATCATAAACAATATCAACTCCATTGATTGCAAATATAATTTTAGCCATAATGAAGTAATTAGACAAATTTGAAGGTCATCATCTAATCTTTCAAAAATCCTGATTCCACATGATATTATTGGCACATCACTCATAAATTAGCATCATCATAAGAGACTATCATATAGTTCTATTTTACTGATATATGTTTCAGATCATTTTATGAAGCAGCTGTACCATTTCTCTAAAATGTTTTTTTATAATTTATTATTTC
>PVIU01021397.1:0-31697 GCA_004026605.1 Ondatra zibethicus
TTGGACTTCCAACAGGGCAGGGCACCATGCCCTCTTTCAAGGAAGAAGGGGGAGGGAGGAGGGGTGGGGGGGTAGTGGGAGGGGACCGGGAGAAGGGGAAGAAAGGAAAAAAAATTTTATTTCTTTAATTATGTTCTTGAATGGAAAAAATAAAACAAAACAATGTATGGAAAAATAAATAAATAAATAAATAAAAGAACTAAAAGCTAAAAAAAAAAAAGAAAAGAAAAAAGTATTCAACACAGGCTAGTGTTCCTTAACAAAGCTGATTGCCAGACTGTTAATACCTGACAGAGGAGAAATGTTTCAAGGTATCCAGATATGATACACTGACTAGATTCAGTTGCTTGGATACTGATTTCAAGTCATCTGCTTTAGGACAAAGTTCATTCTTTCTTTGTTAGAGATTTCTTATTATATATTGAGAGGACCAAATGCCCTTCAATCTGAAAATATGAGAGCAATAAAAATGGTGCCTTCCATAACACCTGTAATATCTGCGGGAAGTTGTCTCACCTGATTTATTTAAGGAAGGAGAAGTTAAAAACTTTTCTTTGATCACAGGTGACTTAGCCAATAAATGGGCTAAGAAAGATGCACAGTCCCCAGGCTGTCTATCTATTGGTCAAGGATGCTATGTGAAAAGACATCAGCTAAATAAGAGCTATTTATTTCAACTAAACAATTGTATTGCTAAAATTTGAGAGTGTAACAAAGGGGGAACCAACGAAGGGTCAAAAGCAAGAGGAATAAGACACAGTTTTATCACTGAAAGCAAGAACATTGGCAGCAAGAGAGCCCTTTGGTCCAGATATGAAGGTTTCCCAATCAATATTCTGATTATATGACACATCCTTTTACAAGATACAGATCTCAAAATTGTAAAATTTCTAAGCATCAAAACAAGAGGACAGTCTAACTTTTGTTAACTTTTTGTGTAAGTTCTCCTTTTGTGATTATGCTCATGTTGCAATTGAATATCAAAATTTTAGATGGATGGAGGTGGCACATGCCTTTAACCCCAGCACTTACAAAGAAGAAGCAGGTGGATCTCTGAGTTTGAGGCCAGTCTGGTCTACAAAGCAAGTTCCAGGGCAGCCAAGGCTACACAGAGAAACCCTGTCTCAGAAATAAATAAATAAGGGCTGCCCCAGCTGCCTATTAGGAGAGTCTTCAACTGAAGTCAATGAAAATGAAGTAAAACTGTATACATTAACTTCTGGTGTTCTCTTTGCTTTCGAAACACACTGTTGTTAGAAAAACCTGGGCATGTTGTGAGAGATTTTGGCTCTATTCTTTTTTTTTATTATTATTATTTTATTTTTTGGTAGAGGAGACAGAATGGAATTCTGGGATAGAGAAGACAGAGTCAGAGAGAGCCGCCCGCCCTGAAGCTCCCAGGTCAGACACGCTGAATCTTTCCCGGCAAATAGGAGACCATTACAAAAAGCCACAACCAATCAAACTGCAAAGCTGCTGAGACCAGTTACAGCAGGAGAGACCTACAACACAACTCTTCCACTGAAGGCTGACTTAGGAGTCATTGTAGAAAAGGGAGGAGTGAGAAGTCTGTAAGAACCAAAATAAGAGGAAATTTTGGCCTCTAACATGTCAGAAGCTACACCCATAAAGTCTCACCAACAAAGCTGCCTCAACATGAGCTGAGCAAGGCCAGCACAACGGGCATGCCCATGTGGATGTGGTGCTTGCAGAGCCCGGGAACCTCAGCCTACAGAAAGAACTAGAGGCGGCTAAGGGATGTTGAGACCTGAGAAACAGTCTTTCCCAGGGGAGAGAATACCAATTGGTTATCCTACCAAATGGTCAGCCCTAAAAATATACATACAAGTTACAGTAAAAAATAAATAAATAAATAAATAGTAAAATAAAAATAAAATAAAAAAGTGAAAGTCTTTAAGAAATCCTGGCAAATTATGTCTTTGTAGGACTTTGAGCATATTTCTGGTCAGTTATTGAACTATTTATTTTGCCTTGTAGTGGTCTCAATCCAATGCCTTTGTAGAATTTTTTAGGATCACTTTATATTTCTTCTTATTATGACCCAAAGCATACAACCTGAAACGTACCCATCAACAGCACTTAAGCATGTACTTAGGGTTGATCTTCATAAGTCCATTTATGTAGTAAAGTCTGTGACTTTCCATCTTTTATGACTAGGACTTTACTGCCAGCAAACAACAATCTCCTCTTCCCTTTGTTTCAGACCTGGAATCTGATATTCTGTCTGTGAGTTCTATGACTTTACAGACTTTGTGTACTCACTTGAAGTTGAGCTGTGTTTGTCCATGATTAATTTCGCTTAGAATAATGCCTTCAGCTTCATTTATGTCATGCCATAGCAGGATTTCCTTCTTTGTTGGCTGAATAATATCCCATTGTGTGAGTGTATCAGCCCCTCCCTGGGCTCCTTTTGTCTTACTGCCATGTGTTGTCTCACGAAGCATTCCTACTCTGATAAATGGCTTGGAGAAAGCCTCTTCTCCTTAGAACACAGAAAACAAACTAATACAATTGCAGCTATCAATATGTGGCTTAAGGTTCACAATAAGTCTACACAGGAGGACCATCCCCAAATTAAAATTAGGAGCATAGACTCTGAAGAGTGAACGAACTTACTCCAAATTATAAAAGCAACAAGTAGCACTGACCTCATGCTTAGAGAGATGTACCAGCAAGGACGTTACTTACAAGATTTAAATTTCCCGAAAGCCGTCATAATGCTTACTATTGACTGTCTACTTGACAGGCTCTAGAATCATCTAGAAGACAAACTTCTGGCCACACCTGTGAAAGAGTTTCTATTAGGCTAATCAAGGTAGAAAGATCCAGTAAATGTGGCTCATGCTAGAATTCACCACTCTATGTTTCTCACCTTCAGAAGCAGTAATTTGAAAGGTTACTAAAATAATCAGGATCCCGTATCACTAGCTGAAAACAAAAGGACCCATTTTTTCCCCAAAATTTGACCATATCTTTAACTCATATTACATAATAATTCACTGCTTTACTTTTACTTTTATTTATTTTTTTTGTTGTTTTTCGAGATGGGATTTCTCTGTGGCTTTGGAGCCTGTCCTGGAACTAGCTCTTGTAGACCAGGCTGACCTCGAACTCACAGAGATCTGCCTATTTCTGCCTCCCGAGTGCTGGGATTAAAGACGTGCGCCACCACCGCCTGGCAATTTTACTTTTATTTTGTGGAAAAGATATGAGAAGTGCATTGTGATTCCCATTTTGTAGGAAAGGGAACAGAAGATCTCACCCAAAGTGAAGATTGTACAAAGCTCACAACGCAGTGGGAAGGGTCTATTCTTTTAAGGCCACCTTTTCCACTAGCTAGGTGTATGACTTCAGAATAAGATAAATAATGGCATTGTTATCATAAGGTCAAGAAAGAAGTAAAGAGAAGTGAAAATTGGCTCCAAATTGGCAAATCTATGTTTAATAAATGATTTTCTTCCCCATCCCTCATGATCCTACCTACACCACTTAAAATGCCAAGTAATGAAATTTGCAGGCAAATGGATGGAGCTAGAAAACATAATATTGAGTGAGGTAACCAGATACAGAAAGACAATTATCATATGGACTCACTCATAAGTGGTTTTTAAACATAAAGCAAAGAAAACCAGCCTACAAATCACAATCCCAGAGAACCTAGACAGCGATAAGGACCCTAAGAGAGACATACATGGATCTAATCCACACGAGAAGCAGAAAAAGACAAGATCTCCTGAGAAAATTGGGAGCATGGGGACCATGGGAGAGGGTTGAAGGGGAGGGGAGAGGCAGGGAGGGAAGCAGGGAAAAGTGTAGAGCTCAATAAAATCAATAAAAAAGAATATTTCAAGCAAAAATGATAGTAAGCCAAGCAATATTATCCTTGCTATCAACAAAAGTCTCCAAGACAAAATTCTAAAGGGAATTACAAGAGATGAGATTTTTTTTACAGCAGGGTGCCTTAGGTTTAGAGGATTTCTTTGAATGTAGGAACACCCATATCTATTTAAGTTTACTTAATCATTTTGTTTCCACCCCAGCTTTTTCTAACAAGTAACCAAAGCAGACAACTGTCCTCTCAAATAAATTCTTGGTATATAAATAAAAACATAAAGATGAGGCAGGCTACTCAATGAGTAGTTTTCTAAGGAGACAATGACATAGACAAAAGGGATAGGGAGAGGAGCTGAGAAAATGTGGGCCAGAAACAAAATGCATTTAGAATTAAGCATTGACTGCATTATCTTTTTTTTTGCATTCCTACACCACCTTCCACATGAAAATTGTCTTTTATTTTGTTCTATTTTTTAAATGAATGAATTAATGAATTAGAATGTAGCTACAAGGCCAAATATTAACAAATGATCTGTCAGTGATACCTGATAGGTGAGGGGAAAATCAGTTTACTCCAATGGAGTGACACTGAGTATATCAGCCACTCTCAGGATAGGCCTCATGTTGAGGAGCAACTGACCAACATATAATAAATTTCTGTGTGTGTTCTTTTATTTGGTTACCGTTTGATGGGCTTTCTTTTCCTTTCTTTTCTTTTCAAGTTTAGGAGTTACTTAATTTTGTTATCTTAGTGTTTTTGCAATTTTTTGACCGTATTATCTTTAAAAGCTAGATTTGAGCAGTTCTCTCTGTGCCCTGGATCTAGAGTTGTAAACTCTGAGTAGAACATGGGATGCCACCATTTAGATATATTATAGGATTGCAATAGCAAACAATTTGCTCAGTGCCTTAAAAGTAAAGGGAAGCAGAGATCCCCCTGTTACAAGGAACCGTTCTGTCCACCTGGCTTCAAGGACCACACTCTTCTGTGATGTCCTCTTGCACATGCACATTGAAATCAGATTACCAACTTGACATTACAATTTTACTGATTAAATGGTAAGTTGCTATGGAATCAATGTCATTCAAATTTATCTAACTATGATGACAAATGAATATCCAATGACAAGAAAAACCTCATTCTTTAAGTTTTCAAAGTTTTTAGTTTAAATTTTACTTTGTTTAAAATACATTAAAAATTATGACTATTTTATGGCTAAGAAAGAATTTCTTTATTACTTATATCAGAATCAGACATTATAAAGTACGTTTGTATACTCACACTGTCAAGTAAATGCTTTTGCTTGCATTTAACTGCTAAGAGTTCAGCTCAAGATAAAATCCTCAGGAAATCTTATAGTGAAGGGTTAAAGTACAAATATTTGATATTCCTTTTCCTTCCTAAGTATTGATTATTTTCAACTCAATATCCATTTTTTTGCCATATGCTATTTAAATCTGTTCTATATCTCAGGACCAAACTGAAGCTTAAATATTTTCATATGACTTCACCCCTAAGCACTGAACAAATGCATTCATTTGCCATGTTCCCATCATATCCATACGGCCTTCCCACACATGGAATACATCACACATAGACACACATGCCACACAACACCCCTCTCACAAACATATATAAAACACACCCCTACACAAACAGGTCTAAGTTAATAAACATAAAAAAAACCCTTTATGGTGAATTGTGTCTAGTTTTTTCAAAAAAGCTAAATAAAATGAAATTTTAAAAAAGAAAGAAAAAAGGTCAACCAGAAAAACTACACATTTCTCTCTATTCTCCTGTGAATTGGGATTAATTTTCGGTCTTTCTCTTTGAGGTTGACTCATTTCCCTACCTGCCTCCACCATTCTCAATTTCAAGCTTTGCCCGACTGCATTCCTGTAATATTAAAGCATTAAAACAAAGCAAAAGCTTTAACAGTACAGTTTGGGACCTTGATCCTGAACTCAACATTGACCAACCATGAACATATCAACTTCTCTACTGTAGAATTTTAGAGATATTGTATTAATAAGGTAAAACATGAATATTCTTAAGATTTAGCATCACTCAATAAATGATATCTGTTCCTAGTTACTTTTTTTTTAATCTTATTTTGTGATTTTCTTGTAAAATTAGGAGTAATCTAAAGCTTCTGTGCTTTTTTATACTTTGAAATTTACATACAGGCATATAGTGCATTTTGAGCTCATCTACCTTCCTTCAGACTCCCTTGTTGTCTCCCCCAACACATCTCCCTCACAATTTCATATCTTCTACTCTTTTTCATAATCCTCCTACCCACTGTGTTTAGTTAGTACTGACCATATGAATTTAGGTATGGTATCATCCTTGGGAGTCTGTACACCCTAACAACAGCCACTCCTCAGAGAAAAGTGGTGGTCCCCTCCTCAGCAACCTTCAACTGTCAACAGCATCTCAGCCAGGAATAGCTCCTCCCCATCTTGCTGCAGGAACTTTAGCTGGCTTGATCATGTGTAGGCCTTGTTTATGTAACCACAGCTGCAGGGACTCCATGTATGCAATAGGCAGGTCATGTCCAGGGGACAGCATTTCACAGCTCCCCTCCCCATCTACCAGTTCTTAGATTCTTTCTGCCCCTCCAAATATCTTCCAATAACATTTCTTAGCCAAGTTTTGCTTCCTATTTCTCTCTGTTTTTCAAAGCCTCCAGAATGTGATCATTGGAATACATGCAAATCAGCCCTTTACCCTTGACACAAGCTGTGCATAGCTCTTCATTTGCCACTGATGAAAATCTGGGATTTTAAAACTAGACTCAGGCAACTTTGAACAACCCTTGGTACTTCATGCTATAGGATCCTGTGAATTTGACTTAATTTTATTCCATCTGTGAGAGTGTACAGCTCATATGAAGGTTGTTGCTAATACCTACAGTACTAATAAATATGGGCACGGCACCTAGAAACTCCTAATAGTTGTTAATAATGGAGATGAGTAAGTATAACTGGCCACCTGCACAAATACAAAGAGAAGAAATGGTCTTTCTCAGGGCTTTGACCAAGTCCTAACTACTGCAGTGCTTGAGGATTGGGCCACATATACAGTTTCATGCTGTTTCCTGTTGGTGAAGAATGTCGTGTTGAAGGTCACAGGACCAAGGAGACTCTTCTTAGTTCTGCATCTGTAAATGTAGGCAAGTTACATTACTTCTTACCTCTAATTGCTCATGAATTTTAGAGTTACCATCTCATGATTAAACAAATTAAAATTAAGCAAATTACTCTATACACATTTATGGAAGTTTCTGCTGTATTAACGTATCAATAGATATTAGATATTATGACATTTTGTTCTGCTCAATAGTTCATGGATACTCAAGTGCCTCAATTGCTCTTTGTCTTGATATTTCAGGCAAGGTTCCTCATTAAACACAGAGATCATAAGCAGGTGAAGATGAAGTTTGCCTTCTTTTGTTTGTTTGTCTTTCTTTCAAGAAAAGGTTTCTCTGTTCAGCCCTGGATTTCCTGGACCTTACTCTGTAGACCAGGCTGGCCTTGAACTCAGAGATCCACCTCCCTATGCCTTTCAAGTGCTGGGATTAAAGACATGTGCCACCAATACCTGACTCAATCAGGTGAAGTTATCTGGCCAAGGGACATCAAGAATTCTTCTTTCTCCACCTCCTTAATGTTGGGATTACAGGTGTCTAGGATGGCACACCCAAGTTTTACACAAGTACTGGATATAGAAATGCAAGGTCTTATGATTGGGAAGTAAGTAATTCATGAACTGTGTGGACCATCTCCCTGGGTTCATGTATCATTTATTTATGTTAGGAACATCTATTTTTGAAATAGTCAAAAATTGATGCCAATTACAGCCAGTCTACTGTGTTATAAAACATTATAATTATTCTTTTATATTACTGTACATTTGCTCCCACTAATTGTCCTCTTTCCATCCCATTTCCCAATTGCTTTTCAATACCTGTTTCTTCTAGCTATCATTTCACCATCCCTCTGCTCCCAATGCCCGTCCCAGATTCTGTTAATCACCATGATATTCCCAGCTTCTTTGAGACCAACTTTTGCTTCTTCATACAAGTGACAAAGGCATTTGCCTTTTTGTGGTTGCTGAATATGGTTCTCTTAACCTACTGTGTTCTGGTTCTATCCATGTTTCTGAAAATAACAAAGTATTTTTATGGATGGATAATATTCTATTGCACGTATTTAACATATTTGCTTTGTCTAATTTTTCTGTCAGCGGTCATCTAGTTTAATTCTATAATCTTGATTTTTCTAAATAGTGATTTATTAAATAGGCAATATTCTCTCAATATAATAATTTCCATTTTCTTGAATGTATGCCAAGAATTTGATTGCTGGATAACAGTTCTACTTCTATATTTTGAAGAAATTTTATTCTCTTTTTTCATAATGACCATACTAATTTAAATTTTATAAATGGTGGATGAGAATTTCATCCCTTCTTTGCCTTCTGCACTGATAACACTAGTTGAGGTTTTAAAATTTTTAATTACTATTTCTTGATCTTTGTGATATAGACATTCTAAATAAGGAGAAATGATATCTTGTTACAATACTGGTTTTAATTTTTCTTTTGATTAATCATGTTGAGAATTATGTCAGATATTTCTTAGACATTTGAATATAATTTTTCAAGAATGCCTATTTAGGCATTCAACTTCAGTAGATATTTTAAATGAGGTAGTCCCAATCTAATAGTTTGTTCTTTATGCTAATGAAATAAAGTTAGTGTAATTGCAGTATTTTCCACTAAACAAAATAATATCTTAGGTGTACCACTAAAATTACTCATAAAATAATAGAGATGCAGCTATTTAGACTGGAGCTCCTTAACTTTCCAGTCCCAACCTCCACTACTTTAGCCTATCCCCAGCAGTGGCTACAACTGAAATGTAATTTCCCAGGCCAATATCTTAGAGTTCCTATCTGATTTCTAATGTCCACTCTTCCAATGAAACCTATGAATTCTTTCTCTGGAAAATCCCATAATTCTCTGCACTCCACCCAACCTTTTGAAGGAAGCTATTTATGTCTTGACTACTCATATTGCTCTGGCCTTCCCCTCAGTTTTCTTGATTCTATTTGGATACTGCTGTCAAGTCATTTCTCACATAATGAGACGACTAGTCAGGAAAAAATTGCATTAGAGCACTTAGGTCATACTTTACAGCCCTTTATTTAACATTAAACTTCACATGTGCAATTATATACAAGCACTATCTGTGTCTCACAAGGCACTTATGAATCCTCCAATATAAAATTGTACTATTATTTTAAAGCCTCAATTATTATATTCTGGAGCCATCAACACTGTTCAGCTCTTCCAACTTGTGAACTCCCTTTCTACTTACGAATTGTATGCCAGGTGCTCCATCTTCCCAGAAAACATAGTTTTATGAATGCCTGGTTCATAAATATTTATGAATACATATTTCATCATATCTTTTAATTTTCAGAGACTTCTATTTACAATAAATCTAAACAAGACTCTCTTTTGTTCACTTCCAAGCCTGGACAGTTTCTAGTGTGTTATTTATCTTCCTACCTCTGTAGACACAATTACCATATTGAGTCCCTTTTTATAAATATACTTATTTCTTTAGGGTTTTGTTTTTCTGCAGAGAACTCAGATTCCATAGAGTAAGCATCTACCCTATAAAGAACTGTTGGTTCATGTAAATATATTTTATTGGTATTATTATCATGTTATTTTTATAAGCTTTTATTGCCTAATTTGAGAATTTCCACTTGATTTTCCCTATTATAGAACAAAAACTAAAACCATTCTTTTGTATCATGAATTTTATAATTTGAATACCCCATTCATGTTTTCTTATTCTATTATTGAAAAAATAATGACCCCATTAATTCAATATTGAGAAATTTGACTTTTCCTCACATCTCCTTATTACATATTGTCCAAACTGCTTTTTCATAAGTCACAGTGTTTAGCAATAGCACGTGAGGTACCTTGAGGACCTGTCCCAAGCACTTAGACTATCCTGTCTCATCTGAAAATGCCCAGCAACCTGAAGAGGTAAGTACCATTATAGGCATTCTACAAATAATACTTAATATTCGTTAGTGAGTTGTTCTGGGTCAAACATCATTTAAAATGTTACTAGTTAACCAACTCATAGAAATACATTTTAAAATCAAGAAGTCAAAGAGCAAAGAAATCAAATAAACTTCATGAAGTCTCATGCATATTATTAATAGCAACTTTGAGACTGAAACCTAACTCATTTCCTTAACTTCTGTATGATACTGCCCTGCCTAAGAAGAAATTTCCTTTGGAAGGGTTTGAGAAAATTGAGATTAAATGGTAAAATATGGTTCAAATGGGGGAAAACAAGCAAAATATTGTGCCATTGCTTTTTCCAAAGAATTTTAATGGTTTACTCAAAATCATGAAATGTCTCTTCTCTAGAGAAAGTGTAAGGAGCCAGGGCCTTCGTTGTATGCTGTGCCATTGTTCATACTCTTTATCCTATTGCTCCATTCCATTCTCTTTAGAATATTCCCTCTCCATAGTGTTGGTTTAAACACTCTGGATGTCCACTACTTAGTGCTCACACCAACCTTTTCCCCCCAAATGTGAAGAAGCAGGACTAGTGCAGAGATGGGGTTTCTGTAAGAAATTAGAATTGCAGGAGCATAGGACGATTGACTTTGTAGAAAAACAGCAGCACTCATGGCCAGCTTGGACCCCACACGATCCCTGTTCCGGGAACTCTGATCATTTTACATGCATCATTTCATCAGTCCTTCACGGGAACCTGGGAGGCAGCTATCCTTATCTCGTTCCCAGATGAGGAATGTAGACTCCATTTCACCAGTTTGCACATGGTTTTACAGATAGGAATTAAGAACTAGAATTTGAATACCAGCCTGTCTGACCTTGTAGATTTATCCTAAACATTACAACTGTATATTGCCAAACAGAAGTAGGCAGGAGTTTTGAATAGAGTTTTATTTTAATCCTGTTTATCAATTTTTTTTAATTGCAATGTGTGTAATCCAACTTCGTAAGTCACCCGGGAAGAATGTGGGATGTGGGAGAGCTCAGATGTCAGTGAGGGCACCCGTAGCTGGGACACTGGTTCTAACCTTACATAATGCAGGTGCATAAAATGTTCCCTGACCAGACATGCAATGTCAATGCTCTCACTGGATTACGCATCAAAACTGTCATTCCCAGTATTGTTATGGTGTCATGGCAACGAATTCAGGTCAAAATTCCTACATTTTAACTATTGCAAAACAATGCAGAGAGCTTTTCACTGACTTCCTGATTTCAGAAAGGACTCAGAGTTCATCTAGCTAGATCATTTCTATTTCATTCTTCTGAAATGGAGCTCTTTGAAGGCATGAAGGCACTTCATATCAACTTGTATCATCAATATCAGTAGCATATTACAGTTGAAACAAATCATACACAAAGTATGACAGGAAATTATCTTCCTTTTTATGTTGGAGCAGGTGAAATATATCAGTGGTCATAGAAGTCCAAACTAATGTAAGGAATCCTTCTTCCCTACAAAAACACTGTTAAACTAAATGTGTAATAAATTTAATAAATTAAATATATTAGTTAATATGTGAAACATCTAGAATTTCTGAATTTTCCCAAAATGATACATAACTTTCCAACTAACAGTCCCTACGATGTCACATTTCAGCTTAAAGAATTGTTTGAGGGATTTTTATTAGGAATCTGAATATAGATTACTATAAAGTTACTATAGAGTGATCATGGAAAAAGACATTCATATTTCTAATTCAATATCACTCCAATATCAATATGGATCGGTATTGGTTACCCCAAAACATCAACATGGATGTTAGACTTTATAGTACCATGTTTCAGTAATAAAGGAAGGATAAACCTGCATTGTGCTATAATCCATTGAAGGAGCACATTTAAATACTATAATCAGTTGCTAGTACCAAGTTTAAAGGATCTAATCAGTAATCAAGATATTTCCAGAAGGAAATAGATTTCCCTAGAGGAAATTCGGTGTTACCTCCTGTAGAATCATAAATAATAGTGATATTGGCTCTTGAGAAGAGGACCCGAAAAGACTAGAAGGCGGCCTCAGGAGAGTGGATGCTGGATGCTTTCGTCTGTTTGGCTGCAAGTGATAATGGGTAGAGGTCCATAAGCAGAAGATACATGGAGAACAATTTTATTTCATTATAGAGAAACATCTAATAAACTTAGATGAATGAGTCTAAGAAAGGAAAAATGTCATCTTAAGATGACAGAATTACTCAAGTATTTAAAATACCACACACCTACTTTGCTAGTAGATTTTTGCTTATTGAGAGGACCAGAAATGAGACTAGAAATATGCTTAAAGTACAATGGTTCATTTTTCCCCTTAAATAGATGGGGCATTTACTCTGTTAAAAACTGTTATTTATTGCATAACCTCCTTAACTTTTAATAAAGTTTTTCATTCTAGGGAAAAAAAGGAAGGAAGGAAGGGCTGGAGAGATGATTCAGCAGTTAAGAGCATTTGCTACTCTTGCGGAAGACCTGGGTTGGATTTTCAGTACCCACATGCTGGCTCACAACCGTCTAACTCCAATCCCAGAGGAACTAATACCATCTTCTGGTCTCCTCGGCATTCATGTGGTGCACATAGGTACATGGTGGTAAAACATCACACCCAGATATTCAGATTTCACCACTCATAATGTGTGAGTACTTAAGCAGATGGGCAAAGAATATTTTAGTAATTTGATAAGGAGGAGAGAAGGCTGGAGAGAGGGCTCAGCTTTCTACTCTTTTAGAAGACACAAGTTTGGTTCTTAGCACCCACATCCACTCAGTGGCTCACAACTGTCTGTAACTCCAGCTGCAGGGGATCATGTACCATATTCTGGCCTCCATGAAATCAGCTCAAAATAAATAATTTTTTAAGAAGTAAGAAAGCGGGAAAGAAGAGGAGGAGGAAAAGAGTGAGGAGGTGGAGAAGGAAGAGAAGAAGGAGAGATAAAGGGGAGGAGGGAAAAGGAAATGTACTGTTTGCTTCTGTTGAAAACATAGGGGGTGAAGTTTTAACCAGTAAATGGAAAGGCGACATTGGTATCACCTAAATGTGCTGTTTTCACCTCTGAGATTACTCTATAAATTAAATGGTGCTCTTCAAAATCGAACTTGGATTTGTAAAATCAAGTTTCTCCAAAAGGCTGCCATCACTGACTCGGAGAAAGAAGCTTGAGCAGGATAATGATGTCTGTCATTAGTTAGAGAACAGAAATGCCCTGACTCTCCCACACCAGGGCCAGAAAGACGAAGTTTTTTGAAACCCCTTGCTTATGTGCTTATGGAGGCTTGCTTTTGTTTCCTGAGGACTGTTCACTTGTTTCAGTAAGAAGACAGGAGGGCTGGATAAGAGAAGATATTTATAGGACTTGAAAAGTATTTGAGTAGGAAGGAAGTAGCTGTGACTCCAAGCGGAATAAGTGTGTCAACTTCCTGAAATGACATCTGAAGGAGGAAAAATAATTCCCCTGACATGGTGGTGGAAAGAAAGTTCAGTTGATCTGTCCTTAAAGAATGAAGTAGGCAGGACTTTGGAAATGTGGAGACTCTTCCACCCACTAGCACTGCAACTCAAAGACACATGGGTAGCCTGGCTAAAGGCAACAGAAAGTCTAGTTACACAATTGGCTGTCCCATACACTGAACATAAAGATAACCAAAAGTAATTTTAAGAGGGATATCAAGGAGCCAATATTTTAGAGAATATTATTTAATTTAGTTAAGTTTTCTAAGTAATTGGGAACTAATTTCTACCTACCCATATGACATAAACTCCAAGGGGATTGTGCTGAGAATACTATCCTAAAAGTCACATCAGCCAGGTGGTGGTGGCACACACCTTTAATCCCAGCGCTCGGGAGGCAGAGGCAGGCAGATCTCTGTGAGTTCGAGGCCAGCCTGGTCTACAAGAGCTAGTTCCAGGACAGGCACCAAAAACTACAGAGAAACCCTGTCTCGAAAATCCAAAAAAAAAAGTCACATCAATATGTAATTTGCCTCCCTGAATAAAAAATAGTGCATAAAATTTAATCTGGATTAAACAATACACAAAGTACCATTATTTCTTCTGTAGTTTAATGAAATGTGAGGTCTTCTGTTCTTTGTGTTCTCCAATAACTTCGTATTGTTGACTTTTCTGCATTAGCAACCTGTACACAAAGATACACCCTATCCTTCATCAATATGAAGAATCCCTCTACCTTCAAGTTGCAAAACCTAAAGTACCCTGTTTGACTCTGTATCTCACTTTGTCTTCTCTGATCTGTAACTCCCACTCAGCTTGCTCCTCATAATCATAGGTGAAGTCTCTTCTCCTACTTCTATGATCTCAGGATAGCTCTTCTTTCTTAGCTTTCTATTTCTTTGCCCCAATAAAGGCAATGTTTAGCTATTCTAAGTATTCTATCATCTTTTGTGCTATAGTATTTTGAACTAACTTCAGTCAAATTTTGACTCTAATCAATAAAGTCAAGCTATTTTTACAAGATAGTATAGCTTTGGATTTAGATATACTTAACCCAGATGTTCACTTCTTCCATTTATTATATCCAATCTGAGACTAGTTATTCTATCTCTACGTGCCTTGGTTCTGTGTGTCTCCAGATAGAACATGTTATGGGACAACAATCAGATAAATGATAAGTAATTGTTGAATAAAATCAACATCCTAAATTTCATGAAAACGGCTCATAATGTCATGACTCTTAAATCCGGTACTTTTGGGAATTCACTGTCTGCTCCACCACTTCTGCTACATGCAGATAACCTATCCTGACCTCCCATGACCAGTGCTGAGGGACTGAAGTAGAATTTGAGATTCATCAGAACCAGGGGACTCTAGACTATACTTTCCAAGAGCCCTTTCCTGGGCTCCTCTGAGGCTTTTACTCCAGGATAGCTCAAGACCCGAAGCAGGGACAGAGAAGCACTGATGAACACACTGAGTAGTTCTCATCACTCTCACCAGATGTGCTCAGGGCCAGAAAGTCACATTGTCAAACAGGGGGTGTTTGCACAGAATCTTTGAGTGGCTATTCTGTAGTGCTGGGGTGTTGGAGAGGAACCTTGCTGGTATCATTCTTGGACAAGCATAGGCATTCCTCACAGGGGAGTAAACAAAGTCCTGTGGAAATAGTATTCACATAGCAGAATAGTGGAGGAAAGTCTATAGTATTAAGGATGAAAAAAAATGAAATGAAATTTATGCCCTGGCAATGCTGAAACATGCATGGGCAGCCCATATATGGCAGTTCTATTGAACTTGAACATATTGGGTTTCATGGTCTAAGTTGATGAGGATGACTGACCAGGTCTCTTCTTCAAGAGGGAAACAGATCTCATTACAGATAATTGTGAGCCATCACGTGGTTGCTGGGAATAGAACTCAGGACTTTTGGAAGAGTAGGCAGAGCTCTTAACCACTGAGCCATCCCTCACATAATCCAAAATTTTTATTACCTATTTTAACCTTATTCTTGACTCAAACTTCTTTTAATGAAACACTATTAAACATGTATTCAAATCCAAGTTCTTTGTTTCTAACTCACGTAATGACTCTCCCACCTCTTGGGTCCCATGTACTCATAGCTTCCTCACCACCAGCTTGAAATTTTCACATTGTTTTCAACATCTACTTTACTCATAACATCTAACTCATCATGACATCTTATCGATTCTATCCATGACATCCCAAATCTACAATTCAATTTATTATTATTACCTAAATATGTTAATAGTATATTTACTATTATCACTATTACCAAATATCTTATGCTTATCTGCTCACTTTCATTTCTTTTAATTATAGCTCTTGACCGTTCTCATCCCCAACTAACCTTCAGTCAGTTTGACAGATTACAGTTACATATAAGACAATTCTCAAAATTCATCATGGCAAAAATCATAGAAGTGGTCCTTGTTTTCTACTCAATTTCCATAAGCAACACATCACCTGCTGTTCAAGATACACCTTCTGACCGTGTGAACCCATATAGCATCCTCTCAATTTCTACCAGCACCTGGACATCAAGTTCTTTCACCCAGCTTTTGAAATCCTAAATAGTTGATTTATCTTTATTTGTGACACCCACACTTCTTTCAGTTGATTCTCTATAAATACTTAGATTACTTTAAATAAAGACATCTTTTAAAAATTGTGTATGTGTCAGGGGTGTGTATGAGAGTGTATGCCACATGTGTGTGGATGCCAACAGGGGCCAGAAGATGCTGGCTGACTATCTGGAACTGGTTAGTTGTAAGCTGCCCAATATGGATTCTAGAAACTGAACTTGGGTCCTCTAAAAGAGCAACAAGTGCAGTTAACTGCTGAGTTATATCTCCAGGCTCCAAAAGTAATTCTTTAAAGTTACTATCATTTTGAAAACATTACTTTTAGTATTATCATTGCCATCATAATTATCATCATTTTATTACAAATAAAAACTATGTGCTATGTGCTCTGCCTTTCTATTGATTCTCTTGAATTTAATATCTCAATGCAATGTTACCATTGTTTTCTAAGTACCATAAGTGTTTCCTCTGTCATTTATCACATCAATAATTATTTGTTCACTTATTGTTTATCTGTCTATTATTTCTTGCCAAGTATGTGATACTATAAATTTTATATTGAGTACCATGGCTTTCTACCTATCCATAAACTCAACTCTTGAAACAGTCAATAAATAAGCTAAAATAACTCACACTTTTGAAAGCTGTATCACTTAATGCTATGATCTAATCATAGTAGATACAAAAAATAATCATTGTTTTTGAGAACTTACAACCTTATAATTGAGTCAACAAACAAATAATTCTAAAAGACTATTAAAAATCATCAAAATTTTTTCTTTGGAGTAAGTGATTTAATTTGTCTGAACAAAAAGGAAGTCTTCATGGATTAGTTGATGCTACATCTACATTGGAGATCCTTAAAACATTGTGATTTTATTTTTGCACAAATATATTTTGATTGATTCATGTTGGGGTAGAGAAACGGAGTCACTATTGGCATCAAGTGGATAGAGGCCCAGGATAATGCTAAATGACCTATATTAGTCAGGACAATATGCCCTAAAAAACCAGTTATCAATCTCAAACTTTGGATAGAAAAATCCTTAATAAGATCTTAAACAGTGAGTTCAACCAAGTGGAAAATCACGGTATCTTCTTGTGTTTCTGCAAACAGTCACTACATATAATATACATTATATATAAGTTATTTTTTATATACTAAATATAATATATAAATCATATATATAATGTTATTTCCATAGCTGTGATTAAATACTTGATCAAAAGATGTAGCTAGGTTTTTTTTGGTTCTGTCATCAGCTTCCAAATAATGACATGGAGATTTCTCATTAATTATGACAACTTGGTCTATACCTTATGCCTGTTCCTAACTAGCTGTTATATCTTAAATTAGCCCATTTATATTAATTCATGTTCTATCATGTGGCATTACCTCTCTTCCATACTGCACCTCCTGTTTTCTCTCTGTGCCTCCTTCATACATAGATTCATCCTCCTTTTCCTTTCTCTCCCAGGAAATTCTGCCTATACTTCCTGCCTAGTTATTGGCCACTCAACCTTTTATTATACCAATCACAGCAATACACCTTCACACAGTGTACAAATATCCCACAACATGAGGAATGCAAAGAAGTGTTTATTTGGTTCATTTTGGGAATTCAGATACAAGTGATGCCTTGTATTTACTAGATATACTTTTTATTTCTTACTAAATTTTGATGTTGGTAAATGTGGATTCATTTACTAAATCCAGAACTGTAGATTTTTAGCTTGGAATAAAAGATATCTGTATGTTTATGGCAGAAACAAAAAAACTGGGAAAAGTTCTTCTAGAATTTTAATAATTAGAAATATTTTAAGAAATTAGCTTATAATAGTCTTTAAGCTACTATGCTATGAGATAAAATTAGTCTCACAAATCAATTCCTTTATTGTAGGTCAACAGAATACCAACTTGGAAATTCATGGGGCTTGTTTGTTTGTTTGATTGGTTGGTTTTCATTTGCTTGATTTTTTTTAATAACAAAATGTCCTTTCTTTGCTGAAGAGAATAAATGCGATTTTCTAGCTGCATTATGTAGCTAAACAAATTTCTGGAAGTGGACACTTGTTTCCATAATAAATTTTGGAAATAGAATGTCAATTCATTCAAAGCTTGAAAGGACCTTAGTGATTACACAGAATTCAGTGCCTTCATTTGATGAATGTCTGAGGGGGGGATAATTATCTAAGGTCACAGGACAAGCTATTGCATGTACTGATTGACATCAGTATTTAGTGAACTTCTGCATTCTTTTAAGAACTGTGTAGATATCTGAGCCCAGAAATAAGTTTCAGAGTTCCTTGATTCCCAGCTTTGGGTTCTTATGCTATAAAGCATAGTGACACTCTGTTCACCAGGAATAACATTCAGCTCATATTTCTTTGGCACGTGTCCATTGTGCGCCATCACTGAAATCACGACACTGCTCTCCATTCAGTAAACTGGAATTTGGGGGGCAATATTGCAAAAGTTGCATTTTAACACACACTTCAGATAACCCTTATGAAATGTGAAAACCATGATCCAGATGAGTAGACAAGGAAAACACAAGGACTCATATTTTGAGTAAGACTTAGGAAAGTAAACAATTAATACTGGCCAACAAATTCTAAGAACTAGGAGAGAAATCACTCCTCCAGAGAGCCAAGAGAGAGGACTTCTTGGAACTCTACTATTTACCAATTTTTGATCTCATTGCATTGACACAATACCTTCATTTTTCCCTCATTTATACAATAGAGCAAAGGGCTAAGACAAAATGTTAGGACTTCTTTCAGTTTCTGTGTATTCTTCTCTCCATAGGTACGTCTCGGCACACACCTGAATAAAATCACAGGCCAACATCACCTGTGCTCATTTTCCTGGGATGAAAATTAGTCTTTATTTCTTCTACAAAGATAAATATTGTCTCATGCTACATTTATCATGTTGTAGTTCCCAAAGGATACTCAACAACTTTTTATCAGATCTCATCCTGCTCCTTACTATGATGTTGTTGCGGCTTAGGGTGTCCTGATTATATTGATCTTGGCTAAGTGCTCCAGGAGTCCCAAGAGTACCCCTCTTTTTCAATATTCTCTGTTATCCACTGGAGTCAGTATAATGAACTTGATTTCTACTTCTTCTTTGTTTTATCTACCCAAATAACACCCAGTCCCTTTAAGTCTAAGAGTAAATTGTTTTCTGTCTTCATCCCCATGGCTTAGAACCGAGCCTAAGAACAAACCTACTTCTTTGCCAATGGAATTTTTCAATACTGTCATCTTGATTGGATGCCCAAGGAATGTTCTCTCAGTTTCCCCCAATTAAGTTCCACCACCTCCATGAGGAATCACCATCTCAGATTTAATACCAAGTGACACAATGCTTCTAGTCTAATGACAGCAGCAACACAATTTCTTGTTCCCAAGAGATTGCCGAGTATGTTACATGTGTTTTCTCACAGAAATTTTGTATAAAAAAATACTGCTTTCATTTTGAAGATATGTAAACTGGGGCTTAGAAAAATTAAGCTTTCATATCTAATGTGTAATGCATTTAATATTAGAAGTGTTGCACTGTGATTTTAGTGTTTACTTAGTTCAGTGCTTCCATTTCCTGATGAATGTCTTGGGGGAGGTTTTCTTATTTAAGGTCACAGGATAAATTACTACATACATTGATTGACATCAGTATTTAGTGAACCTCTGAACTCTTTTTCTATAGTACTTTTTAAAATTAACTTTATTGAACTATACACTTTTCTCTGTTCCCCTCCATGCCTCTTCCCCCCTTCAATCATCTCCCAAGGTCCCCATGCTCCCAATTTACTCAGGAGATCTTGTCTTTTCTACTTCCCATGTAGATCAGACCTATGTATGTCTCTCTTAGGGTCCTCATTGTTGTCTAAGTTCTCTAAGATTGTGATTTATGGGCTGGTTTTCTTTGCTTTATGTTTAAAAACCACTTATGAGTGAGTACCTATGATAATTGTCTTTCTGGATCTGGGTTATCTTACTCAATATGATGTTTTCTTGGTGTAGGATGTCCTTATGTCTATGTGTTGCTTTTATTGGTTAATGAATAAAGAAACTGCCTTGGCCTATTGATAGGGCAGAACTTAGGTAGGCAGGGAAAACTGGACTGAATGCTGGAAGAAGGAAGGCAGAGAGAGAAAGACACCATGGAGCTATGACCAGAGTCAGAAATGCTGAAACTTTGCCGGTAAGCCACTGCCACGTAGCAATACACAGATTAATAAAAATAGGTTAAATTAATATAAGAGTTAGCCAATAAGAAGCAAGAACTAATGGGCCAAGCCATGATTTAATTAATACAGTTTCTGTGCGATTATTTCAGGTCTAAGCTAGCCAGGCACTCAGGAACCAACAAGTACACTCCCTCCAACATTTTCTAGCTCCATCCATTTTCCTGCAAATTTCAAGATGTCATTATTTTTCTCTGCTATGTAGTACTCCATTGTGTAAATGTAACACATTTTCCTTATCCATTCTTCAGTCGAGGGGCATTTAGGTTGTTTCCAGGTTCTGGCTATGACAAACAAACCTGCTATGAACATAGTTGAGCACATGTCCTTGTGGCACGATTGAGCATCCTTTGGATATATAGCCAAAAGTGATATTGCTGGGTCTTGAGGAAGGTTGTTTCCTAATTTTCTGAGATATCACCATACAGATATCCAAAGAGGCTTGCCAACTTGCACTCCCACCAGCAATGCAAGAGTGTTCTCTTTTTCCCACAACCTCTCCATCATAAGTTATCATCATTGTTTTTGATCTTGGCTATTCTTACAGGTATAAGATGGAATCTCAGAGTTGTTTTGATTTGCATTTCTTTGACTAAGGATGTTGAGCATTTCCTTAAGTGTCTTCAGCCATTTTAGATTCCTCTGTTGAGAGTTCTCTGTTTAAGTCTGTACTCCATTTTTTTAAATTGGGTTATTTGTTCTTTTGATGACCAATTTCTTGAGTTCTTTGTATATTTTGGAGATCAGACATCTGTTTGATGTGGAGTTGGTGAAGATATTTTCCCATTATGTAGGCTGCCATTTTATCTTGTTGACCATGTCCTTTACGTTAAAGAAGCTTTTCAGTTTCAGTAGTTCCCATTTATCTACAGATTCAATTCAATGCCCATTAAAATCCCAGCAAAATTCTTCACAGACCTCAAAAGAATGGTACTCAACTTTATATAGAAAAGCAAAAAACCTAGAAAAGCCAAAAAAAAGTCCTGTACAATAAAAGAACTTCTGGAGGCATCACACTTCAAACTCTAATACAGAGATTCAGTACTAAAAACAGCCTGGTATGGCATAAAAACAGACAGGAGGACCAATGCAACCAAATCTAAGACCTGGATATTAATCCACACACCTACGAACACCTGATTTTTGACAAAGAAGTAAAAAATATCAAATGAAAAAAGAAAGCATATTTAACAAATGGTGCTGGCATAACTGGATATCAACATATAGAAGAATGAAAATAGATCTATATCTATCATCACTCAAAAAAACTCAAGTCCAAATGAATCAAAAACCTCAACATAAAGCAGCCTCACTGAACCTCATAGAATAGAAAGTGGGAAGTGGTCTTCAATGCATTGGCACAGGAAACTACTTCCAAAATATAACCCTAGTAGTACAGACTCTATGAGAAACAATTAATAAAGGGGCCTCTGAACTCTTTTAAGAACTGTGTAGATATCTGAACTCAGAAATAACTCAACTACACAAGGTAACTATCATTTGTCTTTAACTGTATCTTTCCTACATATATTAATCTGTGTTGACTGGCTTGGAACCCCTAACTGCTCCTTCTACTCTGCCCACTACTTTCCCATTGCAGTGGGTAGATGGAATTCTACATTCTAGCATCTCTCAGTCATCAAAACGTCATGTCTAGAATTAGTTCCTGGATGTGACACATCACCTACAGGATCCTCCTCAAAGTACTGCAGAATTGATAACATATATATCCCAAGTCCCACTCTGTAGATAATGACTATTAAGACATAGATAACTCGTCTGGGTTTAATATAATCAGATAGTGGTAAAACCATAACCAGACTCAAGTTATCTGTCCTAAAACATGAAAGTATTGTACATTTACTTCTGCACAAATTCATCTAAGAATCTTAAGGAATTGGGAAACCATACAGAGTTCCAGTCATCTCTGTATTAAAGGGTATGCAGACTAAGTGCTGTGCAGTTGCTTGGGGCGAAGGCATACCAGCTTCTTCAGCCTTACTCACTGCCTCATTGTTCACATTAACCCATGTGCTGGAACAATTGTTTAGTCAGTGTAGGAAGCAGCCACAATTAGTCCACAGTCTATGACCCAGTAGTTTTAAAGGGTATTATGTAATGGGTGGAAGGAAAAGACCAACCAAATGAGGTAACAGGTAAAATTCCTGGTACTTCTGGACAGAAATCAGGGAAGATTCTGTTAAAATAAAATTACCTTCAAGGCTGGCCTAGGTTTCAATATTGCTTTTGGCTAAGCCAACCCAATATCTCATATACTCCAGAGTAACACAATCAACACCACTCAACAGAATTCTGCCCAACTCTCTTCATATTTCACTTAAAAATCTCAAGGGGCCAAGGAACCTTTCAAGACCACACAAGTTATACCCTTGCTTGGCCATATTACAGGTTCTATTCAGCTTCTTGGGGTGATGTACAGCCATTGAGTATAGAGGCCCTGAAGCATCATCTCTTCTAACCTCATTGTTTAGCATGATATATAACCCTTGCACAGAAAGAACAATTGATCTGCCAAAGGTCACATGGTTAATCATTGCCTAAACAGAGGCGTGTGTACCCATGACAGCTTTCTTTCTACTCAGAAGATATGTGAAACTTTCCTTGTATGTGTTCTGTGTTTTAACTAATTAGCAAATATGAGACTTAACTATTTATTCACTGGAACAAAACAAAGCATTGTTCCAGGATGCATTAGTTTTGTTTCTTTTCAATGAGAGGTGTTGGTGGAAACTTGACAGATCTCTCTGGATGCAATTTTCATGTTTTCTTTTTTATTTTTTTCTACAAGGTATGGTGAACTTCTAGGCCAAATAATCAAGTGTAGCATGGGCCCTTGAAGCAAAGACCAGCTAAACTAGACCATTCTGAGAGGCCATGAAGCAATGGGACTGTGTTCCCTAACAGAGCATTTATTAGCTAGAATTCTGAGTCCAAAAGTTTCGGTTTGAAATCTTAACTCAAGATGGTATGGGGATGGCTCAGTGGGTAAGAGTACTTGCTGCACAAGAGTGAGGATTTGAGTTCAAATCCCTGCCTCTACAAAAAAAAAATGACATAATTTGTGGCCTGAAACCCCAGCACTGTGAAAGACAGAGGCAGGCTTGCTGGAGCTTGGTAGCTGTTAATCTATCTCCATGTTCAGTAGACTCTCTCAATAGAATAAAATCAACAGTCACCTGCAAGGACACTCAAAATCCTCCTTTGGTTTTGACACACATACATTTACACCGTGCCTATAAGAAATTTTTTAAAAAAAGCAAAGAAAGAAGAAAGCAATCTCAATTAACTCTTTCTCAGATTTGGTTCCTTTATTCATATTGGAAATCTTTACGGCCCCATCTAAGTCCCAGTCTTGTAAGGAGCACATGAGATAATCTATGTGATATTACTGATGTTACTCTATAATTGCAAAAATCTAGTTATTAGATCCACTTAAGTATGGGAGTTTTAAGTGCCTATATATGCATATGTAGATATAAGTAAATGTACGTAAGTGTATTTATATGTATTTTTGTCTTGACTTTCATAACCAAGCTTACATTAGCTATATCCTCATGATAATGCATTCCCATACTGTGGATCAGACCTGCTCTAATTTTACTTCTCAGGAACTGTAATCTTTTTCCTTCTTCCTGCATGCATCTTCCAAAATAAACACGTACATGGATTTGGACTGGCTCACCTCCCCCAGCTACTGCCTATTATAGTTAGTGTCATGATTTGCTGTATTCTGTTTTGCAATTTAAATCCCTGGTAACTACTTTATTTTTGTGTTTATCTTTCCTAGATCCGTCAGAAATTTCTGTGGAACACATATATAAATCTTTCTCTTACGTAATTCAAATAGCAATTCTAAATTATAAAACCTGCAAATGTAAAATGTGATAATTTGACTGAGTCTTTGATTTATAGTGAAGCAGAGATCATGAGCTACCATCTTTTCCAGATACTCACCATGCAGCAAAAATTGGGTGTTCAAGAATTCAGGAGGTGTCATTTTCATTCTAGTGTAAGTAATAGCAGGCAGAGAGCAACTGCAAAACTGGCAAGTAGAAAAAGGGGCATTCTTCAAGTTCCTGCTGGAAAACCATGGTAAAGAACCAATGTGAGGGAGAAGCATGGCGAAAGAGCATATCATCCAGTAATGTCTTCTTTGTGGGCTACACCTTTTTATTTACAAAGGCCTTTTTATTTCTGATATGTCTTACTGCTTACTCACAATGGCAAACTGAAGATGAAATTTCTCATTTCATTTCAGTGCCTACAGGACTGTGAGTTTGAGTATTTTTTCCAGTTTCATTGTATAGGAACCAAAGAAGTCCATACTACAAGCTAAGATATTTTCCTGACTCATGAACTTCATTCCTCAAGACTAAATATCAATAGTTTCATTAATGTTTTCCATGTTTTTTTTAGAATATGCTGCTTTAAAATTATAAAATAAGGCCTGGCAGAGTGGAACAACACAGACAGAAATAAAGTTATCTTTAATAGAGAGAAAGAACATGTAGTTGGGTGGATACTTAATGCTCAGAATTTTTAGTGCCTTGAATAACCTTAAAAATCCCTCTTTATCATAGGAATTTGAGTTCCCTTTTGAAAACCACTATTGTAACATGGTTTCCAAAATGACCTATTTGAAAGAAGACTGTCCCAATTATAAAGACCTTAGTACACAGGAATTTATTTTCTTACATAACAGGAAGTCCAGAGGTAGATCAAGCCTCAAGTCCGAGTGACTCAGTAGCAGAGTTTACATCATGCTCAGGAAAGGGCCAACTGACTACAGTAATTTTGGGTCCAAAACCATAAGAGAAAAGACCATCTGTCCTTCACTCATTATTTAAGAGAAGGAACCTTTCCTAGAAGCTCATGACATATGTCCCTCTGGTTTGCATTGAGTTCAGGTCATTCCAAGCTCATAACTCTCCAGGGAAATAGGATTTCCTTCATACCAATCAGGTTCCGTCTTCAGCTCCAGGTAAGGTTAAGGGACAAGGCATTGAAAAAGATGAGTACAGAAAAAAAATCCAATAAGGAAGAGCATATAACACACACTGATAGGGGAAGCAACATTTGAGTATGTCAACCAAATGCTACAGGACCCAGATGAGACAACACTTGATGACCTTGTCTTAATGCTGTGTGACAGAACTGTCTGAGTTGCATAAGTCCAATCTTAAGAATCAAGAAATGGAGAGCCATTTTTAAGTGCTCCAAAAGAATTTTCTAGTATGGACTTGGAGAGATGACTCATCAGCTAAGAGCTGTGGCCATTCTTTCAAAAGACCCATGTTTGATTCACAGTATACACATGGCATCTCACAACTATATATAACTCCAGTGAGAAGTAATCTGACACTCTCTTCTGGTCTCCACAGATAATGCACACATGTGGTGCATAGATATTCATGCAAGCAAAATACTCAAACACATAATAATAATAAACATTTCAAAAGATTATCTAATAGTTTGAAGTCTAGTTAAAATTAATATTAAAAAATGAAATCCTTTGAATGAAGACGCTATACACATAAAATCTTATTTATTTCTCAGAAAGTCCTAAGAAGGTTAAGGAATTTCCCCAGGTGTGTAAGTAATGCAGATGGGAGAGCTAAAATCAGACTCTTGTCAATGAACCTGTACCTTTAAACATTCAAGTAGCATTGGCTAAAATGTATTCCATGGTCCACCTATGTCAAAGTCACATGGGATGCTTAGTTAAAAGAGTAAAACCCCAACATCATATGTGAAAAAGTGTCAGCTGGTAAGTGAGAGGTAAGATAAATATGGTGTCAGCAAAGGCTAGCACATTAAATTGAGGCAGGACCAAGCCCCTCCCCCTTGCATCAAGGCTGGCTTACCCTAACCCTTTCAGAAGGACAGACAAGTGGATGGGGGATGGGTTGGGGAGGAGGTTGGGGGAAGTGAGAAGAGGGCTGGAAAGGGAAAATTTGGTTGGTAGGTAAGAAAAGAAAATAAATAAAATTGAAAAAATAATAGCATAATTATAACATTTCTCCATTTCCTCTTTCTTCCTCAAAATCCTCCTTTTTACCCCTCCTGTTCTTCCTCAAATTAACACAGTCTTTTTTTCACTATTTGTTATTCTCTCAAGAAAATGTGTCACTTCTATGCTCTTTGATCATTTAATCATTTCTATCAGTGAACTCGAGGGTAGCATCATTTGTTTGCTAATGATGTTAGTAGCATCATTTTGCATCAACATGTTCCAGCTTTGGCCACAGGGAACTCTTTGGGGCTGTCTTCTCTGACCCTGGATATCTCCCACAGCCTCCCACTTTTGTTCTGTTCCATACTCCTCCTTTGCTTCCCATCTCTCTGTTTTTATTTTTGGCACTTTGTAGCACTATCTGATGTCTTTATATTTTCCTACACTAGCTCTACCACCAGTCCTTTCTACAACAGACCCTTTTACTGGAGAATACTATTTAGAAAAAAATTTAGACACCATGGATGCTAATGGTTCTTGGACTCCCAACTTCTAAACTGTCTCACTGTTCAGAACAAGGGTGTATTTGTATGTACAACAAAATAAAAATCATGCATATCTGTATGTCTGTATTTATCCTTCTGTATAATGTATACACACATATAAACATGAGTTTATAATATTTCTAGCTCCAATAAAGCATGGAGAGATTTATTTAAACAATAAATATGATGAATGAGAGAAAATTTCAGAGTCCAATGCATTCCATTTTGGAAGTCTGGGCGTTGAGCTGAGCAGTCACAGAGCCACTGAAGTCACAGAGAATTGTTTCCCTTCTGTTAATCAGTGCTGGCTGTAAGCATTATGGTCTTTGGCGCCATTTCATCGTTTTCTGAGCATATTCCTCACGTAACGGTTCCCAGGGACTCAGAAAGCTGTAGCTGGTCAGACCAGGGCCGTTTTGGTGCAGGTTTGGTATCGCCATTGCAATTTACAGTTGAATTGCATCTCCATCATATGTCACACTCCAATCAAGAAACGATTCCTTGTGCAGAATTAGAAGGTCCAACAAGTCAAGATGAAGATGTTTTATTTTTGTTCAGCTCATGAGGCCCTCAATTATCTGACCTTTTTCGCCTTTATAATTTTCTCCCAACACTGATGTCTGCTGGAGCTCCTGCTGTCCTTTAAGAGGATCAGCTTCAGTGATCGACCCCAATTCATTGCTGCCAACTTCCTACTGTCCGTCAACTCATCTTCAAGGCTCTTGTCTCTTTTGTAAACTGCTTTTTTCTTTTTAGCTATAGTCAGTAACACTTTTTAAAATCTCTTTTAACTTTTGCTGATATTGATTCTTTGTAGATTTTACATCATACATTTGGACCCCACTTATTTCCCTGTTCACTCACATCTGCTCTCTGTCCTTGCAAACCACCCCCGCAAACAAAATAAAGTTTAAAAGAAAAACCAAAAGCTGATATGAAATATGGAACTGGGTTACACAGCTCCCAATATATGCCTGAATATAGGAACTGAAGAGAGGGTGACTTAAGAAATATAAAAGTGAAATTTGGGTGTAAAACAGTGATGCACTTATCTGAACTCCACGCTAAGCTATTTCCCACTCAATTGGCACACTTATCTTGTACCTCTTTTTGTTATTGATGTTACAAGTTGCTGATCCAGCGATTCGGCATTATGGTAAGGCCCTAGAGAGGCAGCACAAGAAGCCTCTTTTGTCTGTAGCAGCAGACCAGTATAGCTATCGGACGTCTTTCTGATTTCTGTTTATTTGTCGTTTTTTGGTTCTCAAAGCTTCATTCATTCGCTTGGCTGTCACCCGGCTCCTGTAAACTGGTGAGGAATCGTGCCTCTCTTTCTTTGCTGCTCACTAAGCTCATTCTACTCCCTTTAAATGTCTACTTTAATCAGCCAAGTCACTGTTAACTCGAACTTCATAGTCTTTGGAATTCACTCTATGTTCTTCAATGCCACCAGCACATCAGTCCACTTGTCTTCATACTGATCTCTGACCTTCTAATCTCCCCTTGTCCCAACACACAGATCACCAGGCTATCTATTTCACATGCAATCTTATTCACTAGCCTCTGAGCAATAGGGCCCCATTGAGGTTCCTAAGTAAGGGAAAGTTTATAACCATTAGGGTTCCACACATGATCCCTCAAATCTAACCCAGAAGACGTCAGCAATCTCCTCTCTGGGAACTTCCCCTCACTACTATACTCTATACTATCATCTACTGGATGCCTTCAGTTTCTACACACAATTGCTAAGTGGCCCCATTTCCTTTGTTTGTACTATTTACTGTTTGTGATTGGAATGTCTTCTTCCACTCAGTTCATCTGACAAATCTTTCTTTAATTACTCAAATGTCATTACTTCTTTGATGCCTTTTCTGGTATTCTAAAGCAGAGAGCCTCTTCATTCATGCCCTTCAGATTATGTGTCTAAAGATTGTTTGTTTAAGTAAATCTTTCTACTAAAAGCAGCTTCTCAGTGTCTTTGCTGTATCATTTTGTCAGAGTTATGTAATATAGATGGCCTTTGATTATTATGCTACATTGAAATATATGGTATAAATAAATATATGCACATAAGATATAAATATGCATATATAAATTACTGAATGTGAAACAAATATCCAATGAGGGTCCAATGAGAAAAAAATTCTTGGAAAATGAAGATCTTTATATTTTTAGCAGAAAGTTTATGGTATAGTAGATAATTGGTAGCTAAGAGGGTAAGATTTGAAGCATTTAAGAATTTTAAGCAAGGAAGACAGGTGATTTCACTAATTTTTCTAGGAATACTTGTGTGCAGTCTCTCTCCAGAAGCAGTGCTGAGAAACATGTCTTTTATTTTTTTATTTTCTCCTTTTCAACAATTTTCTATTTATTCATTTAGAGCCAGAGACCCACTGTATAGCCCTGGCTTGCCTCCTAGAATTCTCTGTGTAGTTAATGCTGGCCTTGAACTCAGCGATTCCCCCTGGCTCTTGCTTCCAAGTGCCGGCATTAAAGATGTGTGTGCCACTACAACCAGCCATTTTTGAAAAGAATATTTTTTTCTTAAATCTTTGAGAATTTTAGACAGTATGTTATGTTTATATTCACCTTCAACATCTCCCTAACTTATCCTAGACCTATCTTCTACATCTTTAGCCCCAACCAATTTTGTGGGATTTTATTTTTATTTTTCGTCTTTATAACATGTTAAGTCTGATTTGTGCTGCGCATATAGTCACTAGTATGAGGACATTCAGTGGAGTGTGGTCAACCTACCAGGAGCCACACCCTTAAAGAAAACTTACTCTCACTCTCCAGCAGCCATCCACTGTCTATAGCTACAGAGGTATGAGTCCCTCCTCACTGCCATGCAAGAATGCTGACTGGCTTGATTGTGTACAGGCAATCAGTCCTTCTCTAAGTGTATGAGTACGCCAGTCCTGTCATGTCTAGAAGACACTATTTTACTAATGTGCCCCCTGACAATCTTTCTGCTCTGCTTCCAGGATGGTTCCTGAACCTTGGTGGAGATGTAGATGTCTCATCTATAGCTGAACAGTCTACTAACACTTCGCTTTAATCAGTTGTGAGTTTCGTTATATTCATAATGCTAATGTATTGATTCCAAGATGAACCGATGGTAGAAAATAGATTAACAGTCTTGAGTTAAATATTCCTTGATCTTGAAATGGGTCGAAACACAAATATTTAAGTACTTATGATAAATTTACGTTAATGTTATTTTCCCAATGGAAAGTTTATTATACAAATGTATTTAATATTTTCAGCTAATGTCTCTTTCTTATCTGAGACCAACCAACCTTCAATGCGCACAGAAAGCTTTTAGTAACTGGGAAGTTTTTTTCACATTTTCTAATAAAATCAGATATAACTGATTATTTACATAGTGGGTCTGCTCACATAGGAAAACAAAGAGGACCAATGGGGAAGAAGCATCTCATCTGAGGTCCCCTGTTAGCTGGGCCAGCACAAAAGATAACTATTGGGCTTCCTCAATGTGTAACCCTTCATTCTATGCCCTGGGAACCCAAAAATTTAAAGCTTATACCGCCAAGACTCTGGGGTTATTCTAATCTCAATCCAGAGTCACACACACATCAGTGTTTGGGTTAATCATCTTACTTCTTCAACTTTAGACTTCGCCCTAGTTGAGCATACCACAAAGGTAGGTGGAACCTCCCACTCCAGCCTTAACCATGAGTGATTCAGTAGAACACCAACTACTTGCAATGATTTCTGCTTTTAATTTTAGTTAAATGTTCTCCATAGTCAGAACTTGACTACAAGGCCTCTCAATCTCCTCTACCTCTGAGTTTCAGTGACTCTAGTAGTTAAGAACAGAGGTGCTGCCATGCATGCAAGCCACACCTCTGCTGCTCACCATGTAAGTGATAATGAACAACTGGTTTAAAATCGCTGAGCTTTGCTTTTCTTATCATAAAATGAGAATAACAATATTATCTGCTTCGTGGAGTTGCTAAGTCAATTAACAAATAACATGCATCTCTAATACGTGACTGATAGACAAGTACAATAAATATCAATCAACGATAGCTACTTGTTCTTCACTGTTTTGTTCCCAAACCTTAAGTCATGTTGATTAACCCATTTAAAGTTAACTTCTGACTTGACTATGGTTCTATATATTACCATCTACACATTTTATAGTCTTAACCTATCCTGGGCCCTTCCTATATTGCCTGTCCTATACTTCACAAACGAGTCAAGTGCCCAAATTCTAATTCTTCCTGCTCTGTCCTGTCCTGCTCAGAATATTAACCTTCAATCTGAAACCAGTGTGTAATAGATACATCCACTAGGCTCCTTGTAAATACTTCTACCACACATTTACATCATAGATTCTGGCTGCCAAAATAAAATAGGGACACTAGACTGAAAGATATTTTATGGCCTATAAACTATGCACTCCCATTGAATCTTTTGCATTACAAGTCCAAGTTTACTATCTACCCAGTACTCTGTGATACTATGTCATTCATAGACTTTTTTTTTTTGGGTTTTAATAATAGCTTGCCTTTATTAATATATGAAAAACAATGTAAAAGCATGGAAATGGTATTTAGGGAATGAGATCCACAGTATCAAATGTCTCTGCTTCCTCATCTGGATGCACAGCCAGTTAGTTATATTCTAGGCACTGAAGTATTTGAAAAACTTTTTATCTAATATGTCTTAGTTTTCTTTTTTTTTTTCATTTTTTTTTATTTATTTTTTTTCCATACATTGTTTTGTTTTATTTTTTCCATTCAAGAACATAATTAAAGATAAAAAAAATTTTTTTTTCCTTTCTTCCCCTTCTCCCGGTCCCCTCCCACTACCCCCCACCCCTCCTCCCTCCCCCTTCTTCCTTGAAAGAGGGCATGGTGCCCTGCCCTGTTGGAAGTCCAAGG